>CAJQZM010036227.1:0-15260 GCA_907164665.1 Colias nastes
CAATCGCAAAGGAACTATTCGTCTCGAGTCAAAATAACCCACGAACATTAAGACGTATGTGTAGTTATACTTTTTGAATAAAGACTTAATTCATTTTGTTCCATCCGTGCTAACACTAGTATAGTAGTATAAACGCATTTGTGTCATTTTTCTAACATGAGCATAAAGGAACAACTCTTAGTGTCATTGGTTCAAGTGACGACATGAGACAGTTTCGCATTAATGCCGTGTTGCTATTGGTCTATTTGAATACTGCACGGAAACAACAGACACTATTCCTTTTTGCTTAATAATATTTTTCAATCGTTTTTTCAATAAATCTGCAACAATAAATCTTTATATTTAAAAAAAAGGTATGTATCAGTTAACTTGGGATACTAATACTAATATTTCTATGGAAATTAACTATTTTTTGCAATAGATATTAAAAATACAGTTTTAATTAACACATTAAGTGCATTTAATGATATTATACTCTTTGTTTATATAAATACAGAACGATAATTGAATCATCTAAAAAAAGCCAACAAAAATGTTATACTTATATTTTCTTCTTATAATTGGGTAAGTTTTATAAAAAAATAACTAGTTTTTAATCTTTTTTTTTTAATTTAATCTAACTACAATAATACTATAATTATTATAGTCGCATAGAAAAAAAAAAATTATAACCAGTCTTGACAATTATGAATATTGTGTTCTCTCTCATATAGCGTTTTAGCCACTGTAATTTGGTGATCTGCCTTTTTTATAGGAAAAAAATCCGCAATATCGATACTTTTTTGGTCCTGCATTATCGTAAACATATTATGGATACTCTGGTACCACATATTTTGAAAAAATTGGTATATTGTCACATAGAGTCTCTTCAAAGTGCGTGCCACTAGTCGTATTTGCATCCAAGGCACCTTCAAATCTGTGCTTAATTTTTTCATAAAATCTTTGCGGCTCATTGTATTTTAAGAAGAAGAAGAAGAAGAAGAAAAACGTTTATTCAATGGCACACAGCCTCACAAGTACAAATGTAATTAAAAACAATTTATACAATACTTACATGCTACAATACTACTACAATACTTACTTACTACAATACTTAAAAATACATATTGAAGTGTGTAGACTGAGAAGCATAATGTCATTAAAAGGGGAAATCACTCGGTGAACATCTGTGACGTAAAAAAAAACGTCACAGCACCGATGAAACACAATCGGCATTAGAAAACTTGAGTGCTGACCTGGATCGAATAAATAAATGGTCAGAAAACAATTCTTTAGTTCTTAATCCTTCCAAAACAAAATATATAATCATGGGAACACCGCAACAGATCGAAAAGCTTGACAAACAACAGCGTATTGAGGTATCTATAAATGGGACGGTCTTACAGCGCGTTAAGGAGGTTCGAAACCTTGGAATCATCATTTTCTTTATTTATCTATATTATTTTGATATTATATGATATAGAAATTGTTAAAATTCCATATCATGCAATAAAATATCGCCACTGACCACCTCTAACTTTCCCTGTAAGGTAACTGAACATACAGGAATATGGTTTTCGAGCTTCTCTTATCTCTTTATAGTGCTTGTATCCTCAATGTATAACCACCATGACATATTCGGTTTTTCTCCGGACAACATCTTCAGCCACCCCCTCTTGCTTGGAGTCCAAATCCAGCGGAGGACAATAAGGTTTTTCGTCCTAGTAAGTATTAAAGTTTTCTGGATCCTATTTTATACTCAATATATAGTATATAATACTATATCATGTAAAACGTGACTTGGAAAAAAAATTATACAAATAAATCACAAAATAAAAAATTTGAAACAATCGTAAAGGTTACGAATAGCCCAATTATACGTCAAAATGACGTACAACATCCTCTTTACTACAAAATGGCGGAATTTACCGGGATGACCCAACTATGTACTGCTAGGTCTCGACGGCTAATGGGTTGGTTCTGGATTTCGAAGCGATTCGATGGTAAATATAGAAAAGACAAAGATATTTCGCCGCGGTGTACGTCAAATTTACGTAGATTGGACTTCTAGGGTTAAATGCATAAACACCTAAATGTTGTTTTGTTTTTATTATATCTAATAACGATAAAAAATCCGTTGATTTTATTCGTTTTTCAAGCTACGTGCATGGTTGTTCCACTAAAAGGCCTCAATTGAGTCATAAAGTACAAAAATTTCAAGCATAATAAGTCGCATCATTTCTATAAAACCAGAACTGGCAATAATATAAGTCGTGTTATGCGATTATGAACATAGTGCATTTGGGCATAAGTCGTTAAATTGCAAAGAGCAAAAAAAAATTATGTGAATACATTGAGTTATTCCATGAAGTACTCGTTCATAAAGCCACAACTACAAAAAAACACGAAAAAAGTATATTTATGGGGTTGTTACAATATGTGTCCATATGTAAAACTAAAGTCTAACATCATATCTTACCCATACAAGCTTAAAAATTTGAAGTTATAAAGATTTAGAATTGATATATAGTTTTTTGTCTCTCCTGAAAAGTGCTGTTTTTGAGTTATTCCCTTATTCACTGGAGGCACAGATTTTTCCCTAAGGAAAACTGGTGTTAAGAGTACTGGTATGAACGTTCTTTCCCATAAAATCTTTAATCTGATTTTTGTCCTTAAAAACAATCTAGGTATATGTAGTTACTTACCTATTTCACTTACACGTAAAACTGAAGTATATTATTATATTATTATGTTGACCCACTAAATAGAAAACAACTTTACTTAGTAATTTGTTTAATGCGTATGCAGTTTCTTTGCTATATTGATTTATTTGAATTGTTTTATTATTCATCTTGTCGCATTTTTCATAACATGAATTTATAGAATTGATTAGCCTATTTCAATTCAAAATTCCAAACCATCTTCATTGAATTGGGCCTTTATTTTATTTCTAGGTGTAGTAACAATACTTTTAGAAACTTGTTTCTACAATTGAAATTTTGTACGTTGTGGTTGTATCAAGAACTGGATCGTTCCGCAAGATTCAATTTTAAAATTTGCTCCTCTCACTAAATCGCGGCTTGAATATAAATAGCGTGTAGAGTTATGACTGCTGTGGCCTAAGTATTGTTTCAAGTTTGAATTCTGAAACCTAGAAAAGTTGAGTCGGCGATAAAGTACAATGGACACTGATTATAATTTTCCACTGAATTAATATGGGTCGATTGTAAAACTGTTCTATAAAGTGAAGTGAAGTCCCATGTCCCCTAGTGGGGTAAGGGGCAGATGCATTATACATCTGTTTCACTGATCGATTTTCTTTAGGGACAAGTAGTAGGTGATCAGCCTTCTGTGTCCTACCAGACCGAGACATTTTTTTTTCTTCGTCTCCACCGGGAATCGAACCCAGGACCCCTCGGTGCTACGCTCACGCGTCAACCACTGTACCAAGGAGGCGGTCATTCCTTTCTATAAGGTTTAGATAATTATGATTAATCTTTGTGTATCGATTGTAATTATTGTGAAAATTATAGTCATATAGTTCAGCTTCAACTTTAAATTATTTAGAGAGTCAAGAATATATGTTTATTTACCGTTATTGTTAAATAATAATATAACCAGATCGAGAAAATTACAATATATATGTATATCTATATGTATATTAATAATCTGGACTTCAATCATCAATAATAATTCAATTAATATAATAATAATTGCTCATATAAATAAATAAATAAATATATTTTCATGTACACCTTAATTAGGCCTTATAGAAAATACATGTTATTTCTGCTAAACTGTAGGTAGGCTTTATAAAAGTAATACATGAATACAGTAGGTACATGAATAAATGACATATTAAAGGTTTCCATGAACACGTGTATATTATTACCAAAATAACGAGCGTGTCAATTATAATTGTTGCTAAGATCTCTTGTATTGTAATTTGGCATAATATCTCATGTAGGTACAAAATAACACACAAAATACGTTGTAATGACACAAAATTAAATACAATAGGTATACGATTTATTCTTCATGATACTTATTGGAAAAACCTTATTTATTAATATATACGGAATTACAGAAAATTTCTCAAACTCATTAATTTATGAACCCTGAAAAAGCTAACCACGCTAATTAATTAAATAATTGTTTTAGGTTACTTTTATAATTCAGTAAAGTAAAACGGGTTAAATTTAAAGCAATTGAAATAAAATCGAAGACATTTGAAATCTTGTAGCCAAATATAGATGGGATTATTCATATCGTGATAAATTAAAGATTAAAATGGGCCACTGACCATTCAATATTTAATAAAAGCACTTTGGCATATTATTATATTATAAATGAAAAACCGCTGCAATAGGAGATTATTTTCATCGAGCATCCTATAAAATACATTCCTGTACATTCTATTATTTTTGTACTCGTTACCCAGTATAAAAATATTGTTATTCTAGCTAACGTGAAATAACAGGAATCGATACGTATCCATGTATCATGGATTTAAATTCTCGTTTCATACACCGAGATACTATACCTGCGGAAATTGAATTCGAACTGCGAGTATGGACATAATATAGCGATATGATAGTGGACGTGTACTTTGAGTGACGTTCTATCAGTCCATCAGCCGGCAACACAAAGACATCGATCTCATGCTGTAACAACATCCGTTGACATGTTGCAATGACCAAGTTATCGGTACATTCGTTTTGATATCGCCCGCCACGACCACTCCATACTGTACACCAATTTCAAACTAACTACGCAGCGTGTCAGTTTGGCAACTACAATATTTGTTTCTATTTTATTCCCGCTTGCATGAAATGTAAAGTAAATAGCGTAAAATAATTCAGCCATATTCATGATACTTAATTCAAATACAACGTAGGTGAGACTCGACTACTAATTGCGCTAATAATACCTGAGACATTATGTAAATTTGATTAACCTTTTGGGTATAAAACTTTTGCTTCCCTCGTAAAGTTATATTATTATACGTACAAGTAGGTTTTATTTAAACCATAATATCTTTTGTAGAACTAAATTGAAGCGCCTAATCCTTGCTAAGTCCACTTTACATATAAATCTGTAATTAAATAAAAGCGTACCTCGCGCATTAAGT
Source organism: Colias nastes (assembly GCA_907164665.1). Classification (NCBI taxonomy): domain Eukaryota; kingdom Metazoa; phylum Arthropoda; class Insecta; order Lepidoptera; family Pieridae; genus Colias; species Colias nastes. Next base: position 5,111 of record CAJQZM010036227.1, read on the forward strand.
ATTAAGTATGCTATTATATTTCTATAAAATTAAGATTCAGTATATGTATTATTATGATTTCCTATATTTAGTACCAATAGATACTAATACTAAAACGCTGTCCTGTAGTAGAATAAAACAATAAAAAATATGACATAGGTACCTAATAAAAAGCTGATTTCTATATTAATTTTCGTATTTCAATAAATTCCAGATTCATTAATTTAGGAAAGAAGTTGGTAGCTGCAATAATAACCATGATCGATAAGATGATATAATTTTCAATTTATAACTTTCTGAATTCAAAGTTATCAAGAACCTCATTGTAAAATTGGCAACGGTTATTACACTTACAAATTAAGGAAAATAATTTATTTTATTAGTAAAGTCGCACGCATGAATTATCCTTATAAGGTTTAGAACTCGGCAAAAATCGGCTAATAGTCATCATGATAAAGTTTCCGATACAAGCAGGAAAGTTAGTAGAAAGCCACGTATCAAAGTAGGGAAAGATTTACAAACTATCGTAAAGTTTCAATAATCCCCCTCAGTTCATTGTAACTACAGCTATTTCGTGAACGACATCCACAATAAAACTATTCGTGAGAGTATATTTTTTTATGCAATAAATAGTTAACGTAATTTTCATGAGATTAATTATAGCGGTACAGTTTTAAAAATATTTCTGCACATGACTAAGCTATTTTTTCCGATAATAACAAAGAATGTAAGCCGTTGTATAAGAGCCGAATTTCGAGTTCCATAATATGATAATAGCCACATAACATATTATAAGATAAGAAATTCGTAGAATTGCAGCTGTCGGAACAAAATATGAGCTGATAATGTTTATGATACTTTTAGCAATAATTTAGTCAGAGTGACGTCGGACTATTAACTTTAATCAAAAATAAAACGAGTGTACACATCAAGCCGTGTTTTCATGGGCGCATACAAAAAACGTGTTTTATTTGTTGCCTACTCTTATTGCTATATCTTCTTTGATACTGTACAGTCTCAACCAAACACCAAACCCCTTTTGATCATAGTACATACCTACGTATGTATACCTCAATTGGTTTTCATGTTTGCTTAGCTTTATATCAAGACAAAAAAAATGTAGTAAAAGTAATTAACGTATGATGATTGTGTTTAATTTTAGATGAAATATATTTACTCATACATTTTGAACATTTTGAAACACTGTTTATTTTTTATACTTCCATTACAAATATTCGACACTTGTAACCATATTCTCAACGATGCAGCGCAACAGAGAGGCAATTTTCGACGCTCTTATGCTTAGTGCAGATTACATTTGACTTGCATTGAAAGTGATAGTTTCACTTTACGTTCTTTATATTTTGTTTTCTTTCTATTTTTAGTCTAAATATACATATAGATTCTTAAAAAATACGATCAAAATATAACTATAGAATATGATGATAAAACAAGAAATTGACAAAAAAAAGAAATCACTGATCAAACAAGTACCTAGGTAAAATGTACCATGATAAATGCGACTTTCAACAATTTATTATATTTAAAATGATTCTGTAATGAATACACGTAATTCAAAGAGCTTTAATAAGTATAAGCAAGTTCTTTCAATTACAATTCTATGTTTCTATGTTTTTATTTTATTTACATTTTTATGTCTCAATACTTTTAGTCACATGTAATAAAAATTATAATATAATATAAATCATTAATAATTTAAGACAGATCAATGTGATATCAATAAGCATTCATTCGAAATTAAATAACTTACTTTCCTTTTAAAACTATTCGTAATCGCTTACTCAAATTTGTTAATGTAATATGACATTTAGTCGAAACTTTGCCCTCAGTTAAGCGAATAATTTGACCCTTTGACGTTATAATAAATTGACTTTGGGATGCTTCAAATTAATAGAAGTGATTAGGGTAAACTGAAAACCATCTTAACAAACATAATGCTATTCGCGTACCAAGAATCCTATTAATATCTAGATTTTGTACATCAAAACTAAACTTTTAAAGAAGATTTTGCTTTAAGTTGGTACTATTTAATAAATAATTAACTTCCCCGTTTTTTAATAGAAAAAGTTTATATTCGCTTAACTTAACGGATATCTTCTTCACTTAGGTTTAACATTTTATAATACTTAGGGAAAAAAAAGAAAATTAGTGATAAGTTAAATCATTAATTTATAAAGTTTAAAGATAAATGAGATGCTACAATTATTGTAATCAAGAGCAATGTATTATATTTTAAACCATATTGTCTTTATTTTATATCATCGTTGTTAAAAATAATGAGGATAACACACAACACGCACAAAATAATAAGACACCTCTCTGGCTCTGCTAAATTAACCCGACGATTTGAACACACTTAAATACATTAAAACTGGTTATTTATGACCGAAAACTACCGTCGTTTTATCGGATTAAGTAGCAAAAGTTTATATTCAAAGTAAAGCTTAAATTTGTAGAATAATAAAATAGTGGAATACGAAATTAACGCAAGTTCATAATGAATATTTATCGTTTTAATACCTTCCAGCTGGGCAGCTACGTGCGGAGTCCGTGGCGACTAATATTTGCAATTGCATACCGAGAATTGGTACAATTAGAAACACTTTTTATTGGCTCAGTAATATGCTATGGCAATAATGGGTATATTATGATAAGACTGGATTTATTCTAAGTTGATAAATAAAATTGATAAGGTTATGTATACAGTTGCATTGATTGATGAAGATGAATTTCAACGATCGTGCATATTATGTGGTGCATTAAAATTTTAATATAGGTATACATTAGTATTAACCTGCAAAAACTATGTTGCATTTGTGTTGTTTCTTTAAGAGCAATTGTGAGATGGATCATTTCGATTGTCTGAATTACCAAGTTTTACACAGATTGACGAATAATATAAAGATGTTCTATTATGAAACGCCAATGTTATTTTATAAATTTGTAATATTAATCATGAATTGAAAACCAACGTATACCAACGTATACGTATATATACCTACGTTATGTATGTGGTTAAATAAAAACAGTAAGCAAAATCATTACGATATCGTAAAAATGTACAATGTACATACAACAGAAATGGTTTATAAATAATGCAGAAAAACCAATGAGTTGTTGTGCATGTGCTTTGTTCAATAAGTCAATATTATATAGACGGGAACACTAGGCTATTTGAACATCAGAGTAAACGCGTCTACTATTAAACCTTTCGGAACTACGAACAATAACATTTGACGATGCGCTTTTAGAAAAAAATGCCTGTTTTTATTTTCAAATCCGTAAAAATTCACAACCAGAACTGACGAGGAAATTAAACTAAAACTATGTAATCCAAACTTTTTATTTCAAATTTCATCAGTCTATCAATTTATTTCCAAGTAAAACAATATTATGTTTTGTAACCGCGTTTGTTTAACCGTTACCTCAAACAATATGTAAAAACGGTTCAGAATTCATAAACGTTAAACATGAATACATTGTAATGTATTCAATTGAAATAATACGTTAGCGTAGGTACTTTATATTTTTAATTAAGCGTAATAATAAATGATTCATTCATTTTGCAGGCCGTATGTGATCACGATAGCTGATAAGAGTTTAAAATCTAGCAGCGTGCTTACAACGCATCCAATCATTTATTATCTGGAAATATCCGCAATGTATCAACGTCCGACGTATATGTACTAAGTATATTGTAGCAGAGACACTGCAATACGTTTGTTTGTTCCGGACCGTATCTCTCTTTTTATAAGATGTCCTCACGACTTAAGAGTTACGGGTCGATACACCTTGTAAAGTTTAAACCTCTTCAAACTTAATACTGGCTTCTTCGTTTGTAGTTACCTAGACTTTCTAGTCCCGAGTTTTAATCTTTTTGTAGTGTAAATGTCCTTTATTTCTAAGCTACTTTCTGCTTTGTATTAAAACTTTTATCTATATTGAATCGAAAAGCATATAGTAATACACATTGATTCGGCTACATCGTAAATTAAACACAATTTAATAGCATTAGGCGTGCTAAGCATATTATATAGTGAATCGTATCAGAGGAATACATTCCAAATTCCATACATGGAGTTTGCAGACCTCCTCGTGACATGCTCACTAACGACTGTCATAATACGGTCGATTAAATCTATTGTTTCGATGAATTGCTTCTCGATACAATTGATAAATGCGCTTTTTATCAAAGGATGCTAATCAATAGTATTACACAACAAATAAATGTGATAAAGAAACCCATTTTATTAAAAAATAATGATAAAAATTAAACATTTCAAACAAAACTTTTAAATCAAATTTACGTCTTATTATCATGGATAGATTTATTAATTACCTCATGGCATTCATTTCTGCACATCAGGGACTACACCCTGATGTGCAGAAATCACGCTGGGGCATTAAATAGCCCGTAGTGCCGCTAATACTCTCAATAGTAAGATAAGAAACGCCATCGATTGAGGCGTGGTGTAATTTGTTACTTGCCTATTACCATAATACCTACCTAATTCGCCTCTTAAAACATTTGAAAATTATATGAAAATATATCTGTCACGTACGTATGCAGTGATGTGTTGAAAATTCACATTTATAAGGTACAAGAAAACCTTTTAAGGGTTATCGCAAAATAAACTCCCATTTAACGCACACTACCCGCATTACCTATAAAGCCGTGAGTGACATTTAATGGTCACGTGGATGAAATGTCAAAAGAAAATCTAATGGCCTAGTTGTGGGATGTACTCGGCTCACTTATGACGTAAACGTGACCTATATTATCTTTATGCGACATCAAACTTAATAAAAGCGCATTCTCCACGCCCATTAATGTATTTTTTCATTCTTCTCCTTCAAGAGCTTTCAACCACTGCACCATAGTACAGAAAATATTATGAATAAAATTACATAGCGCTAATGCAAGTAACAACGCGGAAATAAACAGGAATAACGCAATCAATGTGCAAATATCAAAATTGTGGCAAAATTTAACTCTGACGGATCCTCCCACATTCCACGTCCTATCCACTCATATTATGCATCACTAGTTTTGAGGCAGAGGAAAATAACGATGCCCGTTTTATTTATTTTAGCTAAGATTTTACAAAATCAATCACTTTTCATAACATGACTTTTTACTTAGCTCTTTAATGTATGGAAAAAATGTGTATTCTGTTTATGATTTATTTACGTTTTAGAAGATATCACTGTTAGATATAATTTTAGCCCAAAATGAATCGCAATAAAATGAAGTTTCAGTAAAGTCGTATAAATAACAATTAATCAATGTTAGACCATGGTAATTGACAAGTTCATCTGTAACCGAATACGCAAGCATAAAAATAATAATAAAATAACCGTCTGAAGTTCCATAGATGTCTATAACGTGATTTCCCAAATCGGACAGCTCTCTGCTTTGAGTGCTCTCAAAACGTTCATTCAGTAAAAGGCACATCCCAAGCGCACTCAACTGCCCGCTCCTTGTAAACGTGATATCCACATGTATCGCTATATATTAAATGCTGAAGATCAAAGAGCCTCATCGATAATTAAAGGTCGTACTTACAGTATATTATTATGTAGTCGAACGTCGTGCGATTAAGTTCAATAATCTTATAGGATTCGGTTGCATACATAATGCTTCAAAGAATAATTTATTGCTTCAAAGCGTACTGTAGTAATTCATTTATATATATTGGGCACATGTGAGTACAGTAAACGAACTTAAATAATGTTCCGTGCCTTGACAAAATGATTGAATAGAACATTTTCATATTCAACATCATTGTCGTAAACAATTTCATTCAAAACATTGCCTGTAAGCGTGATGAGAAAATATAATTTTCTTTATCGGCATAAAAATCATGCCCCTATCGAGTTCTCGCCGTCGCTTTTAAACTACGTTCCGCGAACAATTTAGCAAGAATAATGTACCGTGGGTTAATTATGTTCCGAAACCATACGATAAAAGGCTCGACACAGATATTTCTGGGAATCTTTCATAAAACTTTTTTAAAAAGTTACGCATAACTTAGTCAAGAATTACTTCACCTTGGGCTTCATGAACTACTTTAGCTGCTGCGCGAAAGTAAATGGGTTAATGAAGGGTAAAATGACGTCATCTATCTTAGTTGGATTCCCCTTAGCATCTCCGCACAACGCCGTGCCTTAATTCACTTTATTGCTATTTTTATTGTGCAGAATAACAGAATGAAGAGGCTTACATTTTACAAGATTACTGTCAATTATCTCAAGATTCTAAGATTGTAATGAAAATATTAAATCTGGATGGATATATATATAATCAATGAGTAGTCAATAAATACCACGACACTAATTAACCAAATTATTTCATTTGAAGCAATTTTATTTCAGTAACCTACAACTATGTGTCTATCTGCACTAAGCAATTAGCATAGAACATGAAATGGTATTTGCATCACGACATATCTTAGGCTCAGTATTAGTACTACCCACTCCGTTATCTTGGAACCCACACGGTCCTTACTTTATATTCTCTCGTCTTCAGAATTACTTACGAATGCATTCTAGATGCACTACATGTTACTATGAAAATTGTACACGAAGTTCCAAGAAAATCAACGTTTCAGTTGGACATTTATCATCTTGCATACATTAACTAATTTTGTACAGCTCCACGAAACAGTTCGTTCAATAATAATAGTTCTAAGACTTATTACCGATAAACCTATGCAAAGAGTTTTTCTAAAAATTGTTTTATGTTACTTCCTTCACTTGATAATAAAGCGAAAGGAATGAAATCTAATAATTCAATAATAAGTGTACAATGTTCATGGATTAATATTTTTCATTATTAAGCAATTATAGCACGCTCGTTACATAGTGCGTTGCGGCTATCTATCCGCTGAGAGATATCGGCCAATCTATACTGAGATATCATTTCCGGCTTGCTGAACACGTTGCTTTAACTAATAGTTGGATGTCGGATATATCACTAAGATAAGCTCAGTAATTGATGTGCATATGTTAGCAGTGTTATTACTTTTATATTTTGCCTCGATTATTGACTTTCAACATCTACGTGTATCGTCTAACATAATAAAATCAATCCCATTGTTTTGTGCTTTCAATTGTTTTCCGCACTTTCATTTTGTTTGAGTTTTATTTCATGTAAACACAGAAATGCAATGCAAAGTAGAATGTTATGATTATTTAATTAGTACGGCTAATGAATCCACGCTTCAGTATATGCATTAACATCAATATTTAATGACGAAATCAGTTACTTGATCTTGAGACTTACGACGATGTTAAGCTTACACATTGGGTCAGATATAAAATAATAACACACTTCACATGATAATACCTTGAACATATTTTAGCTGTTTTATAGACCTCGAATTCTGCCCAAAATATTTCTGGAAAAAGCCAGGCTTCGCAAAATTCTATATAAGAGTAGCAAACTTTAATGACGAATAAGTACGGTCGGGACAAAACGAAGCCTAAAAGTCTGCTAGAGATAATACTCGGGCGATTCTATCACGGTCTATGCTCGATAACGCTAATCCGATTCCAAGTCGTACCCGCTCGTCCGCTCGAATGTACGTACAAAGAACTTCCATTAACTGACAAAAAAGCACTAGAAACGTTTTACCTTAACGCCTTCCGTTTCGAATGGTACCTCACCTGTTAGGCTGCGGAATAAAGCTTACCGAACCAACACGTCTAAAGTATGACGCAGATAGTGCAGGATTTCTCGGATGCTTTATAACATTCGTTACAGATAGAATTAAAATGAAAAAAATACATATTGTCAACTTGGTAAGACACTATTGTTATTTGTTTCTCAGATGAAGATAGTATCTATACACCTTTGTGTATCTTTGTAGTTTACTACCTTTGTAGTTCAAGGTTCCTTGGATCCTGATATATCTAAATGATAACAAAATAAGCTTCTTGCATCCACATACAATAACCATAAATGAGAATAATCATGAAGATAAAGGCACAAACACATAAAACTATTATTTCATTACTCATACTATTTTATTAAATAACTGCTTTAATGCGGAAAAGCTCCAAGTGTCATAAATATGAAAATAAAATAAATAAGACAAGCTCAAGACATCCACGATGACTGAGAATTTACGGCAATGGGTCGACATTTTATTTGAGAAAAGCTTTTCGGGCTGACAAAGGACAGCTGCCGATTTCCGGAGTTACCGGTCAACCTTTAGGAATTAAGATATTATTAGACGTATAACCCTTATTTTGACAATATTTACCTCGAAATAATCTTTGGATTAACAAGAAAAAAACACATTCCCTTTTCACACTAACCAAGAAGTCATTTGACTAAACAGCGCGCCGATATTACAAAAAAGTTTCTTTATTTGGGAGAAAAAATTTAATAAAGCGTTCCAATAAAACTGACTGAAAGGAAACCCAACGAAGTAATTATTCGACATTAAAGTGGGGTTTAAAAAGTAACAACCTAAAAATGAAATCATTTTATATGACTCTTGATCCTTGATTATGTACAATAACTTTTGTTCAGAGATTTGGGATAATATGGATTATCCATCGCCTTCGAAATGAGTCTGCATCTCGCAGTCGTTAAACATTCAATTAGTTATTCATGACCGTTTCAGAACCTTTGAATGCTTGTGTTGAAGTTATCTAATGTTTTTTAATACCTACCATTCTATAAACCACGCCAAATCAGTAAAGGTAGCCTTTTAAATACAGAAATATTACTAAATTTGAGTCACTCCAATAACTAAAGTTTTTTAAGGATCTCTGTCAAGGCGTAGAAATGTTTTCATCTTTACTTAAATAGAAACAATCCAATCTTAAGGCCAATAAAAATGAAGACTACAATATTTATCCTTATAACCATACTTCCCCTTCGTGATTTACAAATTTAGATTACCTACTATAATAGAGTATAGTGCAGTACACACGCTAAATAAATCAATCCACTGATGAATATCGAGAGGTATCAACGATAGTATCGAAAACGAGAGTGCATTGCTACTGCCATAATATTACTTGGTATAATATAGAACGTCATTTGTTAGTGAATAACATTTTTTAATTGTTTATATATTTCCAGTAGTATTCCATGTATCTATGTTGTAAGATACTTTATGAAATTTTGTAATTATGAAATGATATGATTTATGAAAAAAGTATAATTTTGTTTTTTCTTCGTATTTATTAATGTTTAAAATACAATACAATGATACTTTAATTATAATTAAGTAAGTATACAAGGGGCGTATTTGTAAGCGATATCATATAATTCATATTATTTTTGCAACATTTCATATTTCCGAATATTAAATTGCAGCAGTAAACTTAAATAAATATTTACGGAGTAACTACAGCGTAGCGCGCTACGGCGTAGCACGGCATTACATTGAAATAAAAACACACTGCCGTAATACATCTCAAATAATATTACTTCTAGCAACACTTAAACCGACTCAATGCTCATGTAGCAAATAACCTCATAATGTCAAGTTGTAAAACTTGTAAAAGTAAAGAGATTGGGTCCACAAAGTTCTATCATGAAAAGCAATATTGAACTCGCAAGTACCGATCCACAATATCTACTTATTATATTCCTTTTTAGTCTTTGGATCTCAACATTTATTACTGTCTTATTGCTTGTGGAGTGCTTCGGGCCGTACGGGGGCAGCAGTGTCAACATGAGGTTATTATGTTGAGACTGCGAAGATGCGATCGGTGCCAACAAATGCTTGAAATAACATCCATTCTTCTTATTTAGGCCTGCTGAATTTTATCGCTAGATAATAATGGTTGGTGAATTTTTATTTAACTTTTTCTATTATAAAATTTTAAATTGGTATTTGAAATTTAATAAACTTCAATGGTAATGTGCATATTTTTGTCCTTTATTAGGTTTCTTTGTTCAAAAATTTCAGACGTTTTTGACTAAAACTATATAGCATGTATAGGAGGAAGGCAGGAAACCTAGAAAAATATGTAAAGTTAACTCCATTTTTATGTCAAGAGAGATTAATTTAGGTAACGTACATACGCATTTATCGTGGAAAACACATTAAACACATTCGTTAAAAATCCAGCTTAAAAAATCTTCCCAACGAAAAGGCAAAGAATTACAAAAAGTAGCGCTGTAATA
>CAJQZM010036227.1:25260-57538 GCA_907164665.1 Colias nastes
TTTTTTTTTCGGTGATCTTTGAAATACGATTATTTTCTGGCAGCATGCATAAAAACAGTGAAATCACAAACAAGATAACATTCGGTAGGTCTTCCACAGCGGGAATCTCATTTTCAATATGTTTTTATAACTTTCAGTGAGGAAATGAGGTGGTGCTCCCGGCGCTCGGCGGCGGCATTGTCATCATAAACCAACCGAGGCCTCCTTCATAAATCCCTTCCAAATGTACCTTTATACGCATTATGCCATAACAACGAGTTTTCTTTTTTGCTCCACAACGCTTTTAAATCCAACAAATAAGTCGTATCTCTATCCGTTTACTGGTGTTTGCTTATCATATTATTACAGCGCTACTTTTTGTAATTCTTTGCCTTTTCGTTGGGAAGACTTTTTAAGCTGGATTTTTAACGAATGTGTTTAATGTGTTTTCCACGATAAATGCCTATGTACGTTACCTAAATTAATCTCTCTTGACATATATAAAAGGGAGTAAATTTTATAATTTTTTCTTAGTTTCCTTCCTTTCTTCCATGCTATATTTTAGTTAAACGCATCTGAAAATTTTGATTAAATCAAAGTCAATATAGCATTAAAATTTTGTCATTAACGTTGGCGTTTATTTTATTTCAAATACAAATTTAAAATGTTATAATAGAAAAAGTTAAATTAAAATTCACCAGCCATTATTATCTAGCGATAAAATTCAGCAGGCCTAAATAAGAAGAATGGATGTTATTTCAAGCATTTGTTGGCACCGATCGCATCTTCGCAGTCTCAACATAATAACCTCATGTTGACACTGCTGCCCCCGTACGGCCCGAAGCACTCCACAAGCAATAAGACAGTAATAAATGTTCAGATCCAAAGACTAAAAAGGAATATAATAAGTAGATATTGTGGATCGGTACTTGCGAGTTCAATATTGCTTTTCATGATAGAACTTTGTGGACCCTATCTCTTTACTTTTACAACTTGACATTATGAGGTTATTTGCTACATGAGCATTGAGTCGGTTTAAGTGTTGCTAGAAGTAAGAAGTAATATTATTTGAGATGTATTACGGCAGTGTGTTTTTATTTCGATGCAATGCCGTGCTACGCCGTAGCGCGCTACGCTGTAGTTACTCTGTAAATATTTACTTAAGTTTGCTGCTGCAGTTTAATATTCGGAAATATGAAATGTTGCAAAAATAATATGAATTATATGATATCGCTTACAAATACGCCCCTTGTATACTTACTTAATTATAATTAAAGTATAAAAATATGATTGTATTGTATTTTAAACATTAATAAATACGAAGAAAAAACAAAATTATACTTTTTTCATAAATCATATCATTTCATAATTACACAATTTCATAAAGTATCTTACACACGATAACATGCAATGCTACTCGAAATGCATAAACAATTATACTAAAAAATGTTATTCGCTAACAAATGACGTTCTATATTACACCAATTAATAATATTATGGCAGTAGCAATGCACTCTCGTTTTCGATACTATCGTTGATACCTCTCGATATTCATCAGTGGATTGATTTATTTAGCGTGTGCACTGCACTATACTCTATTATAGTAATCTATTTTAGTTTTATAAATTAAATCACGAAGGGGAAGCATTGTATAAGGATAAATATTGTAGTATTCATTTTTATTGACTTAAATTGGATTATTTCTTCGCCTTGACAGATAACCTTAAAAAACTTTAGTTATTGGAGTGAGTTAAATTTAGTAATATTTCTGTATTTAAAAGGCTATCTTTACTGATTTGGCGTGGTTTATATAATGGTAGGTATTAAAAACATTAGATAACTTCAACATAAGCATTCAAAGGTTTTGAAACGGTCATGAATAACTAATTGAATGTTTAACGACTGCGAGATGCAGACTCATTTCGAAGGCGATGGATTATCCATATTATCCCAAATCTCTGAACAAAAGTTATTGTACATAATCAAGTATCAAGAGTCATATAAAATGATTTCATTTTTAGGCTGTTACTTTTTAAACCCCACTTTAATGTCGAATAATTACTTCGTTGGGTTTCCTTTCAGTCAGTTTTATTGGAACGCTTTATTAAATTTTTTCTTCCAAATAAAGAAACTTTTTTGTAATATCGGCGCGCTGTTTAGTCAAATGACTTCTTGGTTAGTGTGAAAAGGGAATGTGTTTTTTTCTTGTTAATCCAAAGATTATTTTGGGGTAAATATTGTCAAAATAAGGGTTATACGTCTAATAATATCTTAATTCCTAAAGGTTGACCGGTAACTCCGGAAATCGGCAGCTGTCCTTTGTCAGCCCGAAAAGCTTTTCTCAAATAAAATGTCGACCCATTGCCGTAAATTCTCAGTCATCGTGGATGTCTTGAGCTTGTCTTATTTATTTTATTTTCATATTTATGACACTTGGAGCTTTTCCGCATTAAAGCAGTTATTTATTAAAATAGTATAAGTAATGAAATAATAGTTTTATGTGTTTGTGCCTTTATCTTCATGATTATTCTCATTTATGGTTATTGTATGTGGATGCAAGAAGCTTATTTTGTTATCATTTAGATATATCAGGATCCAAGGAACCTTGAACTACCTTTGTGTATAGATACTATCTTACAATAGTGTCTTACCAAGTCGAAAATAAATGTATCTTTTTTTCATTTCAATTCTATCTGTAACGAATGTTTTAAAGCATCCGAGAAATCCTGCACTATCTGCGTCATACTTTAGACGTGTTGGTTCGGTAAGCTTTATTCCGCAGCCTAACAGGTGAGGTACCATTCGAAACGGAAGGCGTTAAGGTAAAACGTTTCTAGTGCTTTTTTGTCAGTTAATGGAAGTTCTTTGTACGTACATTCGAGCGGACGATCGGGTACGACTTGGAATCGGATTAGCGTTATCGAGCATAGACCGTGATAGAATCGCCCGAGTATTATCTCTAGCAGACTTTTAGGCTTCGTTTTGTCCCGACCGTACTTATTCGTCATTAAAGTTTGCTACTCTTATATAGAATTTTGCGAAGCCTGGCTTTTTCCAGAAATATTTTGGGCAGAATTCGAGGTCTATAAAACAGCTAAAATATGGGCAAGGTATTATCATGTGAAGTGTGTTATTATTTTATATCTGACCGAATGTGTAAGCTTCCACACCATCGTAAGTCTCAAGATCAAGTAACTGATTTCGTCATTAAATATTGATGTTAATGCATATACTGAAGCGTGGATTCATTAGCCGAACTAATTAAATAATCATAACATTCTTCTTTGCATTGCATTTCTGTTTACATGAAATAAAACTCAAATGAAATAAAATTGCGAAAAGCAATTGCGATAGCAAAACAAAGGGTTTGATTTAAGTGTATTATGTTAGAAGATAAACGGAGATGTTGAAAGTCAATAATCGAGGCAAAATATAAAAGTAATAACACTGCTAAGTGCTAACATATGCACATCAATTACTGAGCTTATCTTAGTGATATATCCGACATCCAACTATTAGTTAAAGCAACGTGTTCAGCAAGCCGGAAATGATATCTCAGTATAGATTGGCCGATATCTCTCAGCGGATAGATAGCCGCAATGCACTATGTAACGAGCGTGCTATAATTGCTTAATAATGAAAAATATTAATCCATGAGCGAGTAAATTGTACACTTATTATTGAATTATTAGATTTCATTCCTTTCGCTTTATTATCAAGTGAAGGAAGTAACATAAAACAATTTTTAGAAAAACTCTTTGCATAGGTTTATCGGTTATAAGTCTTAGAACTATTATTATTGAATGAATTGTTTCATGGAGCTGTACAAAATTAGTTAATGTATGCAAGATGATAAATGTCCAACTGAACCGTGGATTTTCTTGGAACTTCGTGTAAAATTTTCATAGTTACTTGTAGTGCATCTAGAATGCATTCGTAAGTAATTCTGAAGACGAGAATATAAAGTAAGGACCGTGTGGGTTCCAAGATAACGGAGTGGGTAGTACTAATACTGAGCCTAAGATATGTCGTGATGCAAATACCATTTCATGTTCTATGCTAATTGCTTAGTGCAGATATACACATAGTTGTAGGTTACTGAAATAAAATTGCTTCAAATGAAATAATTTGGTTAATTAGTGTCGTGGTATTTATTGACTACTCATTGATTGTTTATCTATGTATATCCATCCAGATTTAATATTTTCATTACAATCTTAGAATCTTGAGATAATTGATAGTTATCTTGTTAAATGTAAGCCTCTTCATTCTGTTATTCTGCACAATAAAAATAGCAATAAAGTGAATTAAGGCACGGCGTTGTGCGGAGATGCTAAGGGGAATCCAACTAAGATAGATGACGTCATTTTACCCTTCATTAACCCATTTACTTTCGCGCAGCAGCCAAAGTAGTTCATGAAGCCCAAGGTGAAGCAATTCTTGATTAAGTTCTGCGTAACTTTTTAAAAAGTTTTATGAAAGATTCCCAGAAATGTCTGTGTCGAGCCTTTTATCGTATGGTTTCGGAACATAATTAACCCACGGTACATTATTCTTGCTAAATTGTTCGCGGAACGTAGTTTAAAAGCGGCGGCGAAAACTCGATATTATTTTTATATATATTTATATTTATATATAGATATTTATATAGATATGATTTTTATGCCGATAAAGAAAATTATATTTTCTCATCACACTTCCAGGCAATGTTTTGAATGAAATTGTTTACGACAATGATGTTGAATATGAAAATATTATATTTAATCATTTTTTCAAGGCAGGGAACATTATTTAAGTTCGTTTACTGTACTCACATGCGCCCAATATACATAAATGAATTATGATAGTAAGCTTTGAAGCAATAAATTATTCTTTGAAGCATTATGTATGCAACCGAATCCTATAAGATTATTGAACTTAATTGCACGACGTTCGACTACATAATATTCGAATATACTGTAAGTTCGACCTTTAATTATTATCGATAAGGCTCTTTGATCTTCAGCATTTAATATATAGCGATACATGTGGATATCACGTTTACAAGGAGCGGGCAGTTGAGTGCGCTTGGGATGTGCCTTTTACTGAATGAACGTTTTGAGAGCACTCAAAGCAGAGAGCTGTCCGATTTGGGAAATCACGTTATAGACATCTATGGAACTTCATACGGTTATTTTATTATAATTTTTTATGCTTGAATATTCGATAACAGATGGACTTGTAAATTTCCACGTTTTAACATTAATTAATTGTTATTTATATTATTTTAATAAAACTTCACTTTATTGCGATTCCTTTTGTGGCTAAAATTATATCTAACAGTGATATCTTCTAAAACGTAAATAAATCATAAACAGAATACACATTTTTTCCATACATTAAAGAGCTAAGTAACAAGTCATGTTATGAAAAGTGATTGATTTTGTAAAATCTTACCTTAAATAAATAAAACGGGCATCGTTATTTTCCTCTGCCACAAAACTAGTGATGCATAATATGAGTGGATCGGACGTGGAATGTGGGAGGATCCGTCAGAGTTAAATTTTGCCACAATTTTGATATTTGCACATTGATTGCGTTATTCCTGTTTATTACCGCGTTGTTACTATGTAATTTTATTCATAATATTTTCTGTATGATGGTGCAGTGGCTGAAAGCTCTTAAAGAAGGAGAATGAAAAAATACATTAATGGGCGTGGAGAATGCGCTTTTATTAAGTTTGATGTCGCATAAAGATAATATAGGTCACATTTACGTCATAAGTGAGCCGAGTACATCCCACAACTAGGCCATTAGATTTTCTTTTGACATTTCATCCACGTGACCATTAAATGTCACTCACGGCTTTATAGGTAATGCGGGTAGTGTGCGTTAAATGGGAGTTTATTTTGCGATAACCCTTAAAAGGTTTTCTTGTACCTTATAAATGTGAATTCTCAACACATCACTGCATACGTACGTGACAGATATATTTTCATATAATTTTCAAATGTTTTAAGTGGCGAATTAGGTAGGTATTAAGGTAATTCGCAAGTACACGATGGCGTTTCTTATCTTACTATTGAGAGTATTAGCGGCACTACGGGCTATTTAATGCCCCGGCGTGATTTCTGCACATCAGGGTGTAGTCCCTGATGTGCAGAAATGAATGCCATGATAATAAGACGTAAATTTGATTTAAAAGTTTTGTTTGAAATTTTTAAATTTTTATCGATAATCATTATTTTTTACATAAAATGAGTTTCTTAATCACATTTATTTGATGTGTAATACTAAAGATTAGCATCCTTTGATAAAAAGCGCATTTATCAATTGTATCGAGAAGCAATTCATCGAAACAATAGATTTAATCGACCGTATTATGACAGTCGTTAGTGAGCCATGTCACGAGGAGGTCTGCAAACTCCATGTATGGAATTTGGAATGTATTCCTCTGATACGATTCACTATATAATATGCTTAGCACGCCTAGATAATGCTATTAAATTGTGTTTAATTTACGATGTGGCCGAAAATCAATGCGTATTACTATACGCTTTTCGATTCAATATAGATAAAAGTTTTAATACAAAGCAGAAAGTAGCTTAGAAATAAAGGACATTTACACTACAAAAAGATTAAAACTCGGGACTAGAAAGTCTAGGTAACTACAAACGAAGAAGCCAGTATTAAGTTTGAAGAGGTTTAAACTTTACAAGGTGTATCGACCCGTAACTCTTAAGTCGTGAGGACATCTTATAAAAAGAGAGATACGGTCCGGAACAAACAAACGTATTGCAGTGTCTCTGCTACAATATAGTACATATACGTCGGAAGTTGATACATTGCGGATATTTCCAGATAATAAATGATTGGATGCGTTGTAAGCACGCTGCTAGATTTTAAACTCTTATCAGCTATCGTGATCACATACCGGCCTGCAAAATGAATGAATCATTTATTACGCTTAATTATAAATATAAAAAGTACCTACGCGAACGTATTATTTCAAATGAATACATTACAATGTATTCATGTTTAACGTTTTATAAATTCTGAACCGTTTTTATATATTGTTTGAGGTAACGGTTAAACAAGCGGTTACAAAACATAATATTGTTTTACTTGGAAATAAATTGATAGACTGATGAAATTTGAAATAAAAAGTTTGGATTACATAGTTTTACTTTAATTTCCTCGTCAGTTCAGGTTGTGAATTTTTACGGATTTGAAAATAAAAACAGGCATTTTTTCTAAAAGCGCATCGTCAAATGTTATTGTTCGTAGTTCCGAAAGGTTTAATAGTAGACGCGTTTACTCTGATGTTCAAATAGCCTAGTGTTCCCGTCTATATAATATTGACTTATTGAACAAAGCACATGCACAACAACTCATTGGTTTTTCTGCATTATTTATAAACCATTTCTGTTATATGTACATTGGAAGGTTTTTACGATATCGTAATGAATTTGTTTATTGTTTTTTTTTAACCACATACGTAAATTGTTTTCAATTTAGTATAAATGTGACAGATAATATGATAATTTATCTGCGTATCATTTCACAAGATTTTTACACTAAAAATGATCCATATCACACATGCTCTTAAAGAAAGGGTAAAAACAACGCAACATAATTTTGAAAGTATACATTTAATATTATTTGTTGAAATTATATTTATCAATTAATAAAAAATCCGTTCTTATCATAATATACTCATTATTGCCATAGCATATTACTGAGCCAATAAAAAGTGTTTCTAATTGTACCAATTCTCGGTATGCAATTGCAAATATTAGTCGCCACGGACTCCGCACGTAGCTGCCCAGCTGGAAGGTATTAAAACGATAAATATTCATTATGAACTTGCGTTAATTTCGTATTCCACTATTTTATTATTCTACAAATTTAAGCTTTACTTTGAATATAAACTTTTGCTACTTAATCCGATAAAACGACGGTAGTTTTCGGTCATAAATAACCAGTTTTAATGTATTTTAGTATGTTCAGATCGTCGGGCAAATTCAACAGAGGTATCTTATTATTTTGTGCGTGTTGTGTGTTATCCTCATTAGTTTAACAACGATGATATAAATAAAGACAATATGCTTTAAAATATAAAACATTGCTCTTGATTACAATAATTATGGCATTTCTCTTTATCTTTAAACTTTATAAATTAATGATTTAACTTATTACTAATTTTCTTTTTTTCCCTAAGTATTATAAAATGTTAAACCTAAGTGAAGAAGATATCCGTTAAGTTAAGCGAATAGAAACTTTTTCTATTAAAAAACGGGGAAGTAAATTATTTATTAAATAGTAGGGACTTAAAGCAAAATCTTCTTGAAAAGTTTAGTTTTAATGTAGAAATTCGGTTTTAAAGTGTAATTTAGATATTAATAGGATTCTTGGTACGCGAATAGCATTATGTTTGTTAAGATGGTTTTCAGTTTACCCTAATCACTTCTATTAATTTGAAGCACCCCAAAGTCAATTTATTATAACGTCAAAGGGTCAAATTATTCGCTTAACTGAGGGCAAAGTTTCAACTAAATGTCATATTACATTAACAAATTTGAGTAAGCGATTACGAATAGTTTTAAAAGGAAAGTAAGTTGTTTAATTTGAATGAATGCTTAATGATATCGCATTGATCTGTTTTAAATTATTAATGATTGGATGATAAACTACATTTTATTATACATATGAGAATAAAAAGTATCAGACAGTAATTTAGATAATATTTAAAACATAAGAATTAATTGAAACAGCTTTCTTATGTTTACTAAAGCTCTTTGAATTACGTTTATTCGTTGCAGAATCGTTTTATATATAACTAGCTGCTCCACGCGGTTTCACCCCCGTGGCTCCACCCCTGTTGGTCGTAGCGTAATGATATATAGCCTATAACCTTCCTCGATAAATGGGCTATCTAACACCGAAAGAATTTTTCAAATCGGACTAGTAGTTCCCGAGATTAGCGCGTTCAAACAAACAAACTCTTCAGCTTTATAATATTAGTATAGATAAGTTGACGAGAGATTCGACTTGAAAGTCGCATTTATCATGGTACATTACCTACTTGTTATATCAATCTCAATCAATTCGTAAAGTCAGTCAATTTGTTGTTTTATCACCATATTCTATAGTTCTATTCTGATGGAAAGGTACAATCATATTTGTTAAGAATCTATGTATATTCAGACTAAAAATAGAAAGAAAACAAAATATAAAGAACATAAAGTGAAACTATCACTTACAATGCAAGTCAAATGTAATCTGCACTAACCATAAGAGCGTCGAAAATTGCCTCTCTGTTGCGCTGCATCGTTGAGAATATGGTTACAAGTGTCGAATATTTGTAATGGAAGTATAAAAAAATAAGCAGTGTTCCAAAATAAATGAGTAAATATATTATATTTCATCAAAAAATTTACTTTTACTACATTTTTTTGCCTTGATAAAGCTAAGCAAACAAGAAGCCAATTGAGGTATACATGCATAGGTATGTATGATCAAAAGGGATCCAATATTTGGATGAGACTGTACAGTACCAAGGAAGATATAGCAATAAGAGTGTCGGCAACAAATAAAACACGTAATTTGTCTGTTCCCATGAAAATACGGCTTAATGTGTACACTCGTTTTATTTTTGATTAAAGTTAATAGTCCGACGTCACTCTGACTAAATTATTGCTAAATGCATAAACATTATCAGCTCATATTTTGTTCCGACAGCTGCAATTCTACGAATTTCTTATCTTATAATATATTTATTTATTTATTTTATTTTTACACTTTATTGTACAATACCAGTAATAAAAAACATATATAATTTAACATGGAGAACATGAATATGGTAAGTGCACAATTGGCGGCCTTATTGCTTAAAGCAATCTCTTCCAGGCAACCGTAAAAATAAAGGACATGTACGATGCTGGTTAAACGCGAAGGCGCAATCATAAAGAAAAATAATAAATAAAATCAAGGATAAGAAAACAAAATCAAAAACTATGGAAAATATTAGATAAATAATAATGTATACAAAACTCAATAATATCAATATTACATACATACTACATCAATACTTAAAAAAAAAAAAATATAATATATTAATATATAAATAAATATAAATACAATTATATATATAAGATACATAAATATGCCAATACATAAAAAATAACATACTATATATAAAATTAAACATTGTATATACCATACAAATACAAATTCATATAAATACATACATATACATAAGATAAAAAAGGTAACTAAATAGTGGAAAAAAAGTGCTCTTTGACAAGTGCTTTGAACATATGCGGTGATTTGGCGCGTCTGATAGTCTCAGGGAGAGAGTTCCACAGTCGAATTGCTAGGACGGTATAGGATGAGTTAAAAAAATTGGAATGGTGAATAGGGGTGGATAGGAGAAGGAGATCAGAAGAACGGAGGGAAAGGGAACTATTGGAATGTAAATATTGGAACTGATTCTTAAGGTAGATAGGAGTTTTCGGGTCAAACAGGATAGAGTACAAGAGTTGAAGGATGTGAGTATTCCGGCGAAGACGAATAGGGAGCCAGTGAAGTCTTTTGCGAAAATCAGAAACATGATCGAACTTGCGTAAGCCGAAGATGAATCTGATGCAAAAGTTTTGCAGCCTTTCGAGAGCGTCCAGTTGATATTCGTGAAGATCGGGATAACAGGAGTCGGCATAATCCAGGAAAGGGAGTAAAAGGGATTGAGACAACGCAATTTTGGTAGAAATCGGAAGAAAGTTGCGCAACCGACGAAGAGAAGAAGCAGAGGCATATACTTTTTTCTAATTCTTTTTAATATATGTGGATAATATAAATTATGTAACTCAAAATTCGGCTTTAATACAACGGCTTACATTATTTGTTATAATCGGAAAAAATAGCTTAGTCATGTGCAGAAATATAATATTTAAAAATGAACTGTACCGCTATAATTAATCACATGAAAATTACGTTAACTATTTATTGCATAAAAAAATATACTCTCACGAATAGTTTTATTGTGGATGTCGTTCACGAAATAGCTGTAGTTACAATGAACTGAGGGGGATTATTGAAACTTTACGATAGTTTGTAAATCTTTCCCTACTTTGATACGTGGCTTTCTACTAACTTTCCTGCTTGTATCGGAAACTTTATCATGATGACTATTAGGGCGCTTGTGCACTACAAGGAATTTTACTGTCCGGCATTCCGATTTTTTACGGTCCGGTTTGGCATGAAAAAACCGATGAATTGGCTTGTGCACCTGTCCGTCTTTACTCGGATCAGTGCGGTACAGTTCAAGGAAGTTTGGCGGTATAATGCTATCATAAATGATTGTTTTTGCATTTTACAAGAAACGAGTAAAAAATATAGAAGATGAAATATTATATTACTTCGTTATAATAAAAATTAAAGTTCCGTAAGAGATTTAAAATGCGTGTTTCACTTATTTATTTTAATCGGTGACGAGGAGCTAAAGCTATTCCCACTTGAACTTTAACTTACCAACACTTACTTAAATAATAATTATAGGTCAATGTATATAAAAATAACAATACCGACTTTTCAAATCACATTGCCAGCTAAAAGGAAGTAAAACAAGAGCTTGCTTTCAATTGGCATATGCTCTAAAAAGAGTAAAATCCAAGCAAGTGGGCATTCGAAAACAATTATATCTACAACGACTCGTAGACACAAAAAACCAGCCGGAATAGGGAAAAGTGAAATGTCGGACAGTAAAATTACGTATAGTGCACAAGCTAGCATTTAGATTAATGGCGTGCCATACCGGACCGTAAAAAATCGGAATGCCGGACAGTAAAATTCCTTGTAGTGCACAAGCGCCCTTAGTGAATTCGCCGATTTTTGCCGAGTTCCAAACCTTGTAATGACAATTCATGCGTGTCGACTTTACTAATAAAATAAATTATTTCCCTCAATTTGTAAGTGTAATAACCGTTTTTTATTATTTCATTGTAACGGTATATATATCCGTTGCCAATTTTACAATGAGGTTCTTGATAACTTTGAATTCAGAAAGTTATAATTTGAAAATTATATCATCTTATCGATCATGGTTATTATTGCAGCTACCAACTTCTTTCCTAAATTAATGAATCTGGAATTTATTGAAATACGAAAATTAATATAGAAATCAGCTTTTTATTAGGTACATATGTCATATTTTTTATTGTTTTATTCTACTACAGGACAGCTTTTTAGTATTAGTAACTATTGGTATTAAATATAGAAAATCATAATAATACATATACTGAATCTTAATTTTATAGAAATATAATAGCATACTTAATACTTAATGCGCGAGGTACGCTTTTATTTAATTACAGATTTATATGTAAAGTGGACTTAGCGAGGATTAAGCGCTTCAATTTAGTTCTACAAAAGATATTATGGTTTAAATAAAACCTACTTGTACGTATAATAATATAACTTTACGACGGAAGCAAAAGTTTTATACCCAAAAGGTTAATCAAATTTACATAATGTCTCAGGTATTATTAGCGCAATTAGTAGTCGAGTCTCACCTACGTTGTATTTGAATTAAGTATCATGAATATGGCTGAATTATTTTACGCTATTTACTTTACATTTCGTGCAAGCGGAAATAAAATAGAAACAAATATTGTAGTTGCCAAACTGACACGCTGCGTAGTTAGTTTGAAATTGGTGTACAGTATGGAGTGGTCGTGGCGGGCGATATCAAAACGAATGTACCGATAACTTGGTCATTGCAACATGTCAACGGATGTTGTTACAGCATGCGATCGATGTCTTTGTGTTGCCGGCTGATGGACTGATAGAACGTCACTCAAAGTACACGTCCACTATCATATCGCTATATTATGTCCATACTCGCAGTTCGAATTCAATTTCCGCAGGTATAGTATCTCGGTGTATGAAACGAGAATTTAAATCCATGATACATGGATACGTTTCGATTCCTGTTATTTCACGTTAGCTAGAATAACAATATTTTTATACTGGGTAACGAGTACAAAAATAATAGAATGTACAGGAATGTATTTTATAGGATGCTTGATGAAAATAATCTCCTAATGCAGAGGTTTTCATTTATAATATAATAATATGCCAAAGTGCTTTTATTAAATATTGAATGGTCAGTGGCCCATTTTAATCTTTAATTTATAACGATATGCATATTCCCATCTATATTTGGCTACAAGATTTCAAATGTCTTCGATTGGATATCAATTGCTTTAAATTTAACCCGTTTTACTTTACTGAATTATAAAAGTAACTTAAAACAATTATTTAATTAAATAGCGTGGTTAGCTTTTTCAGGGTTCATAAATTAATGAGTTTGAGAAATTTTCTGTAATTTCGTATATATTAATAAATAAGGTTTTTCCAATAAGTATCATGAAGAATAAATCGTATACCTATTGTATTTAATTTTGTGTCAATAAAACGTATTTTGTGTGTTATTTTGTACCTACATGAGATATTATGCCAAAATACAATACAAGAGATCTTAGCAACAATTATAATTGACACGCTCGTTATTTTGGTAATAATATACCTACACGTGTTCATGGAAACCTTTAATATGTCATATTTTATTTATGTACTGTATTCATGTATTACTTTTATAAAGCCTACCAACAGTATAGCAGAAATAACATGTATTTTCTATAAGGCCTAATTAAGGTGTACATAACAATATATTTTATTTATTTATCTGAGCAATTACCTGATGATTGAAGTCCAGATTATTAATATACATAGATATACATATATATATTGGAAATTTCTCGATCTGGTTATTATTTATCAAAAACGGTAAATAAACATAATATATTCTTGACTCTCTAAATAATTTAAAGTTGAAGGTGAACTATATGACTATAATTTCCACAATAATTACAATCGATACACAAATAAATAGACAAAGATTAATCATAATTATCTAAAATTTATAGTAAGGAAAGGCTTGACTGCAAGCCTTTCCTTACAAATAGAGAACAGTTTTACAATCGACCCATAATATATCAGTGGAAAATAATTATAATCAGTGGCCATTGTACTTTATCGCCTTCTCAACTTTTCTAGGTTTCAGAATTCAAACTTGAAACAATACTTAGGCCACAGCAGTCATAACTCTACACGCTATTTATATTCAAGCCGCGATTTAGTGAGAGGAGCAAATTTTAAAATTGAATCTTGCGGAACGAGCCAGTTCTTGATACAACCACAACGTACAAAATTTCAATTGTAGAAACAAGTTTCTAAAACTATTGTTACTACACCTAGTAATAAAATAAAGGCCCAATTCAATGAAGATGGTTTGGAATTTTGAATTGAAATAGGCTTATCAATTCTATAAATTCATGTTATGAAAAATGCGACAAGATGAATAATAAAACAATTCAAATAAATCAATATAGCAAAGAAACTGCATACGCATTAAACAAATTACTAAGTATATAAAGTTGTTTTCTATTTAGTGGGTCAACATAATAATATAATAATATACTTCAGTTTTACGTGTAAGTGAAATAGGTAAGTAACTACATATACCTAGATTGTTTTTAAGGACAAAAATCAGATTAAAGATTTTATGGGAAAGAACGTTCATACGAGTACTCTTAACACCAGTTTTCCTTAGGGAAAAATAATCAAACGATTGTATCTTCCCAATTTCGGGCTTTATTATTGTCTCTTGAGGAATGAAAGCAGAAGCTTCACGATAATGCGCTAATCGTTACCCAGTGCGTCACAATATACGAGTAGAAAAGATCTTAACAAATCAATCACAGACATACTACGTTTAATTTCTAATATTATGTACCTAATTTAACTGTACCTTATTAAATATGATGCCAAAGGACAATATATTATTATAAAAGGTAATTACCTTTTCAGGTATAAATTTATGATTCATTAACATCCCCTCTTATTATGTATACTCTCGCAGAAACGATTTAATGTCTTAATTTACTTCACAAAGAGAAATTAAATAGCCTGTTAAAAGCTTGACATGACAAAGTGCCCGTTGCGTTACAACTTTTAGGTTCATACGCCTAACGTGCATTAATTTCGTTAATTAGTCTCGTCACTTAGTACTGAGTAATTAGGATTAGATATCGCGATAAATTCGCTTTAAGCGCTTGCTGATTTATAAACAAAAAATATGAATACTATAAATTAAGTCTGTAACTTTCCCGCGAAGGCAATTATGTTTCATGGAAACTTTAATTATTATACGAGAGTCATAACAGCGTAATTTTACAGAAAGATTAATTTAATTTTCTTTTAATGATACAAAAAATATTAAACTTGCACACTTTACACTTTCAGTTGACTTTAAAATGAATATTGTTTGCAGTGCCTTTATTATTTACTAACTATATAGTACATATTAGTAAATTTAAAAAATATGTAAAAGTACATTATATTTTGCTTCGGTTCAAATGTACTTATCTGTTTAAAATGTGTATTATTTGATGGACTGGTTATGAACTAGCTCTACACCTGTAATTTTTCTTACAAAGAATAGGTACGTTATGGATTTCCTTTGCAACAAAAAGGATGCCCTCAATACCGAATTAAATTTATGCGTCAGTTTAACTATTTTGAATAATTAATAAACTATTTAAATTGTCTACTATCTATTGTAATAATACGTGTTCTACATAAAGTTCAAAACACTAATGTTACGTCACTGATTCGTATCCTTGTTGTTTATAATATTTAAACGTGTATCTTATAAACATGATAACATTTAATAATGATCAATTCCAACATTTCTACAAGTGTGATCTATGTAATGCCTACACCCAACTCCCAGCACACAATAATCGATATTCGATATACATTTGAATTGTCTTTTATCACATTACCATTAACGAAGAATTCTACAGACGTACGTCGGGAATCAATTGTCGCAATCTGAAACCACGGTTATGTTAAAGAGCTTTCCATATGCAAATTTCTATAATATCTCCTGAAGCATTTAGCGTAATACAGGCACCTTAATGCGGCAGTTAAGCCTGAAATTTAATTCTAGATTTGCAAGAGATTATGACACGTAGAACTTTGGCAAATACCTGTGAACTATTCTTGTTTGTTTATTAATTGGCATGAATGAGTTTCTGTTATTAATTAAATTTCCTGTGAGATAAATTTGTATATGAGATTATTTGGTTAATTAAAACGAACCACATCTGTTTTCTATAGGCTTATATTATGATTAAAGTTTAAGATATACTAATATGAGTTATGTAATTTGGAATGATATAAAATATAGTGCTAATTAAGAAATTCAGTCATTTAAAAGTCATATGAAGATTATGGTATTCTTCCTTCAATTACATGTTATTTGTATAATATATGTATAAGCCTTTAATTTCATTTGTCCAGTATAAACTGAAAATAGAGCAAGGTCCGTATGAATAAAACTGCTGCCAATACTGTCGTTTAGATAAACTGCTGAGTTAGGAAAGCTTTGGCATTAGGCTAGAAATATGACGATGATGCTAAGCTTTTTCGTTTTTTGTTAAATCTGATTTTAAGGTAATATCTAGACACTATTGAATTAAACTTTTAAAAATTTCTCTCAATTTTCCAATAAGAAATAATTTATAAACAGCAGATGGAAAAAGATACGAAAGACCATATAATTATATGTTTTCAGGTTGATATGATTATGAACCTAAACCTAAAATTAATTTCATCTCCATCGTATAATAGAAGACCATCAATTTCACTTTTAATAATCGTTCTTGTCGGATATTTTTTCACTTCGGGGAATTTCAAACGTCGACTACTTACCATTTAGGTTATAATTTTGTTATTCAGGTCTTATAATTTAAGAAGTCGAAACGGCACCAGACAATATTTCAACATTTTCTAATGAAATAACAAAATCCTTTTCTTTTTTCAAGTTTATGTACACCGTGTCGTATCCAACTCGTTTCCTAAAATTCAATTTTGGGAATTTGTTTCCTCTCGTTGAATGCGGTTCGGAATACTGATGTGAAAGACTCGGTAAAGGTCCTCAGTACACTTTATACTAAGTTACAAGTATACAGCTTAAATCTGTGGCATTTGCAATGAGTTCTTTTTACTGGAATACGGATTTCCAATAGTCTATACATATAATAAATCTGTAGAAGGGTCAATTCTGTACATTGAAAATATTGAAAAAATAAATAGCAGGGGGTGTTACTGGATCGATACCAAACCCAAATATGTGATTAAAAAATTTTTTGTCTGTCTGTCTGTCTGTATGTGAAGACATCACGTGAAAACTAACGGTTCGATTTCGATTAAACTTGGTATAATTATACCTTATTATCCTGGGCGTAAAATAGGATACTTTTTATCCTGAAAAAATACGTAGAAAAAAAATTAATCTTAATTTTTCAGTTTTATCCATAGACGTTGTTCTGTAAAACCGCGAACACACGTTGCGTATTGTTATAATAGGCCTAGCCGTATTTGGGTCCAATAGATATATTTTATAAGATGTCATTGTTAGAGTTACTCAAAATGGAGAAATAAACCATCCACGCGAAGACCGACATCCGCGCGGGCGGAAGCTAGTAGATAATATTAGTTGATTGATTGAGGTCTTCTCATTAATCTTTTAAATATCCATATAATGTACGTTTTTAATAACTATATGTATAATTAATCTACCTATATAAAAATATATTATTCACTATATTATTACGATTTACGATCGACCGCCTCTTTGGTACAGTGGTTGATGCGCGAGCGTAGAACCGAGGGGTCCTGGGTTCGATTTTCGGTGGAGACGAGAAAAAAAATGTCTCGGTCTGGCAGTACACAGAAAGCTCATCACCTAATTTTCCCTAAAAAAATCGATCGTGTAACAGATGTAGGTACTCATAATGCATCTGCCCCTTACCCCACTATGGGACATGGGACTTCACTTTTTATATTACCACGATTACGTGCGTATTTTTCCACTACCATAATTAAGAGTAACCTGAATAAGTCAAGTTAATAATAAGATCGTAAGACAATTCAGTTGCTAATTATTAATTAAGAACACAACAAAACAATACCGATGAAAACTTATGAATTAAGAATTTTCAACAGTATTAAACCCAGATGATAATTCCTGGGAATTGCTTTGTCGCGTTGATGAATTAATAGCCTAATTAATTAGCGGCTTATAACTGGGTTTAGGGCTAATGACAAGTAATTTGCAGTACATTATAGTACGTCGTAATATTATGGAGTTATCCTTAGCTTTGGTGTAATGAATGGTCAGTGCAAGCCATCTGAGACCAGTATATTACACACCTAAATTAATACCAGCATATTAACAGTCCACTCACAAATGGACCATAACTTGTTACGTCATCGTGCATCAGTTTGATTTATAAACAAATACATTTACTATCAAAAAATAGAAAAAAAATCGAGGCGTGATTCGAACCCACGTCCTTGCACGCGCTCAGGCTAAATTTCTCCCTTATAAAGAACCGGGATGCTATAAAACTAAAAATTAAATAGATTTACTTCAGAATATCGCGGTATTATGTTCTTCCATGGAATTCTATTTTCGAGCAGCTATTCTTACCTTCCGATAAGCTATGGATTTCCTGTGTATCTTGTATATTAAAAGAATAATGCAGCGAAGTTGAGGGATACTAACTTGACCTATAGTAAAGCAGATAGGGTTTTCATTTAAAATTGAAATCGTGAATAAATTATTATTATTATAAAAACATTCATTTACTTATTTTCTTTTAAACACCTTCTATGACTTAAGTACACAAAAATGTGAAGAATTATACATACATTTTGAAAACTTAATTAACTTGTGTTACACATACACACAGTAGATGTAATGTGAATCAATATGGAAGAAAATTAACTGCTATTTAAGAAGCTATTAAGCTTGCTTGCTATTAAGCTCGAATTTTAGAGCACATATAATTATGGACGTCTTAATTAAATTATTATATTTAGTTTTCAAGAAAATGAATATTTCTGATAAAACATTTAGTATCAAAAATGTGTATTTTATTGAAGCGATATTATCTATATGTAGGCAACATTTCCCAACAATAACTTCCGAAAACTTAACCAATAGATAAGTTTAACATGCTTCTAGAACAAAGAAAAAGTGGTAGTTACGTGGGTTGAGTCGCGAGTATATTAAAATTCAGAGTAGTTTACGATAATATACTTGTAATTTTTTGCTGCTTTAAGATATTATATTTAAACGTCTTTTAAATAAGAATTATGAAACAAAAGTAGAGCAGAGATTGCCTTTATATTATTTTGCTATAAAAACCGTTTTCATTTTTATATCAACATAAAC
Source organism: Colias nastes (assembly GCA_907164665.1). Taxonomy (NCBI): domain Eukaryota; kingdom Metazoa; phylum Arthropoda; class Insecta; order Lepidoptera; family Pieridae; genus Colias; species Colias nastes. The sequence goes on from CAJQZM010036227.1 coordinate 44,585, forward strand.
TGAAAATATTTTGTAGCTAATTGAAAAATTGAAACGTATATTTAGAATAAAATAAAAATCTTCATTGGTATAATGTACACACATTAAACAAAGAATAACAATACTAGCCGTAAAGGTATAATATTACTTTTAATTTTTTAGAATGTATTCTCTCCTTGAAGCGTCAATAAGTTTGTCTTTATAAAGTTCTAAAACTGTATACCATCTCTGGACGTCCATGGACTTTTTCGTTTCGGAAAGTCCTGGACTTGTTCCGGTTGTCTTCTTTGAGTTTTTCTGAAGAGGACGGAGTTATTAGTCTCTTTGTTCAATGTTACGTAAAAGCACAACTTTAAGAGCACCCACAGTTGGGGATTTCAACAAGAAACAGAAAAAGTTATTATTTCATCGGTCTATACATAGAAAATCCATAAATATTCCAAAGTAATATTTTCAAAGGAGATTCAGATAAAAATATTATTTAATTCAATGAATCAATTCATAGTTCCAACTCAGATATGCTTTCGACAAACAATTATCGTTGAAAAAATTATAAAATACAGATACATTTAAGGGACACATTTGCTCTACAAAGTACTGAAAAGTGCAGCGACGTGAATTCTTTATTTCAGAACTCCTCGAGCTTAATTGATACCTTTTAACAAGCAGAGCACAATGAAAGCTAAGAAAATGTTCTCAGTATTTTGTAACAACATGTGAATTAGCGTCCTTTGTTATAAGAAGTATAAGGAAGACAAGACTATTAAATTATGTTAGGTACCTATATAGATTTTTGAGAACATTATTAGTAGAAGATATCTAGATACGTACTTATAGTTTCCTCACTAAAAAAGGTAGTTGTAGTGTGAAAGCTGAAAAATACAAATATAAAACCAATAAATAAATGATAGATATCGTCGAATCAATTGCGAAATTTTATTACGTGCACTCTAAATTAGTATGCAGAAAAGGTAATTTCACAGCAATATAATAAATGGAAATGCATATCTGCTATAAGTCCGTACAGTTGGCTAGCCGTCTGCTAAGTTTGCCTTTGAAAAAGTTGAGGCACAACGCACCTGTCTCCTCATCAATAGACCGCTCGACGCTACCGAATCTTTGAGAAGCCACAAACAGCCGCAAACTATATAAACGTAGACGTATTGTTGCCAACGTGAATGAAAGTAGCAAACTTTATTGCTGTGCTGCTTGGATTTAAATCTCTAAATTAATAGTTAGCTTCGTCAATTTTTTATACCGTCTTCCCCCTTATCCCATTCCGTTAGACAACACCCATAACCTCTCTTATGGTCGTCTATAATTGGCGACGCAATTTGCTAGCCACCAGGCAATAAATTGTTTGCCTCCCTATAACATTAAAAAAATTAAGATTAATTACTCATGAATCATGTTTATTTTATAGTACATATCATTATTTTTGATCTAAAAATACAAACACGCCTACTCATAACAATTATAATAATTAGGTGCGTCAAATTATAAGCGACACACATCACCTACATACTAAAACACTAATTATTTGCCATGTTTCACGCCTTTGTATAGGCCTTCAATGATAATTTCAGAATTCATCACATAAAATGGTAAAAAATTTTAGTATGTGAAGAATATATTATTAAAGTGATATTATATATACGTACAATAAGTACATGTATAAGATTTTCCAACACATTACAGTTGTATAGGTCCATCAATTGAATGGAAACGAATAATTAATATTTAAAATTATTTTACAACACATAAAATATATTTAATGTCGGCAAATAAAAAAAAATATTTCTGTAGTTGAACGTGGTAATTTTATTCTATAAATATTCAAGATGAGATAAATATTTTATATTATTTATATAATATTTTATGCAAACATCTTCCCATGACAATATGTCAACTTATGGATGTATTTTATATTTATTGGCGGAATAATTCCGTCAAAGGTAAATCTGTTTTTCATTGGTAAGGAGATAGATTTGTTTTTATGCGGAAGTTTGTGTTGTCAGTTTATCCTTTTATATTAAGTTTCATATCGTTTGATTCTATATTGTTTTGGCTCATATTTTGTATCCTTAACCATGTCTCTGAGCATTTCTCTATGCTATACTAGCTGTGCCCGCGGTTTACCCGCATTGCTCAGCTCCTGTTGGTATTAGAGTGATGATATTATATAGCCAGCCTGCCTCGGTAAATGGGCTATCTAGCACCGAAAGAATTCAGCTCTATAATATTAGTATACATTATGTATACACTTAGGAAAGCTAATGGGACTTAATTTACACAACACAATACAATACTTACAATATAATACTTAAGTACAAAATATAATATTCCATATGTATAAAACATGCTGTTATAATTATTATACTGATGTATTTTAGGTACTGATCTTTGAAATTTATATGTAATTAAATGAAATTAAAGCAGTTCAGATATAGCAACACATTTTGTTGTCTATTATTTGAACATTATAAACAGAATACACGACAGTATAACGTCCGTGTTAGTACAGAGACACGAGTTTGCAGCAATTGAAGGTAACATCCCAGCACTGTATATCACTGTGATATTCTAAGCCAATAGAACTGTTAATAAACCTCATGTGCTCTAAGGTCTTAAGGGATTCCAACTAGATTTGTATCTGGTAATAGGTTGCCGTATTACTGGCTATTAACGTTCCCAGGATTATGCTTTGAGAAACAAGTGGGCAACAATTACAGGTCACTTTTTGGAGTTGTGTTTTATTAACAAAAAATCTAATTGAATCAAAAATGTTATAGTGCGTATTGTACTTCCTAATATTTTATTTTAGTAAATTTAAACATATTATGACTAAAACAAGATAAAGGTTAAATAAGACAGTATTAATTATTTTTCACTTAATTAATTACAAAACTGTATTTATAAAGTATCAATTAAAATTTATTTAATTAACGATAATGCATTCAACTAGTTACTCGCAATTTAATCTGCAATATCAACACCGTTGCATTTATCTGTGTTGGAATGAATACACGCATGTTGTTATTAATTCCATATATTAATGTAATGTTTATCACCAAAAGGTAATAAGCAAGCTATGCATGAATATAATTAGACTAAGATTAAAAACACAATTTAAAACTTCAATATAAAGCTTTTAGTCTACTTTAGTCGCTGTGTAGTTGTTATAAATATGTTTCCATGGCTCGAAATAATTTCCGTATTATATCATACTGCAATTTTGCGCTCGTATAAAACTCAAGTTAAAGCTGCGTTAAATTCAAGAGTTCATTTCCAGAATAAAGTACACGTTAACGAAAAATAAGCAAGAAAAGGTTGTGAATTACACTTAGCCGGCGGCACATTAAAAGAACGAGGCTCGGAATGTTGCTAAATCTCCCAAGACGTGCTATAGGAAATGTTCTCTTTATCTTACACCATCCTGTTTCCGAAGGCGCACCTTCCGCTCCCCATTCCGCTCGCCTGCTTTACACCGGAACCGCCGGGGATTTATTCCGAATAACGTTGCTTATTTTTGGCAGGATTATAGAAATTGCGTCGGTGTAACGTGGTTCGTGTAATTTTACAACAATTATTTCCATCTTCTTTCATATTGTAGAGATGCTTTGGGTCTCTTTACTTAACGCTTACCGTATTTTTATAGAATGGACGTTTTGCTTGACCTTTATTGCGCTGCGAGAATTGTTAGCTGCGATTTGTGTTGTAAACCTTTCAAGTCTCGGTGTTTGCTAGTTCTATTTCATACTATTGCTTGGTGATAACCACGAATTGGTGTGCCTAAGATTATGTACATACAAAAAATTGTGTACATCAATTTTTTAGCTTCCAATACACTCCCTGCGTATCTGAAATCTTTCGATATCAATTTTTGGATTCGATTCTATTGTCACCTTACGTTATTATAATTCTTTCAAAAGGCATTTTGGGCCCAAAACTGTTATACAGACATCTTTATACTACTGGTATATATAATACTGGTATGGAATAATAAAACGTAAAGCTCATGAAATTTGGGTTAAATTGAACGTAATTGAAACCAATTGCAATTCTTTTGATTTTCCTGCGGGATGGTTCCAGATAGTCGTGATCGTAAAAAGCATTGTACCTAAATCCCGCCCAGGTACTTCAACTATTACTTTACAAAGTTGCACTATATCAAATCCTTTCGCTAGTTTATATTTACGCAAATATATCTAAGTACAGATTTTTTTTTCAGAATTTTCCAATTTTTCTTGAAAATCATTTCTCATTAAATACATAAATCTAATAAATAAATAAATATTAAATACAATGATATCAAATATTAAGTGCAATACAATGATATCATATTATGCAATAAATAATAACTGATATGAACACGAGTCGCGGTGGTATCAAAGTTCAGTCTCTATAAGGAACTATAACCAACACAAACACAAACAAAACCATAATGTAGCAATCAATAAGAAAGGAAAAGGTTCGATATCGGTTGGACAATAAACAACGACGATGAGCGAATTGATTGAGACAAGTGCAAAACAAGGAACTTCCCGGAGAGCGGCGAGCTTCGAGCGGAGAGCAACGCACGAGCATTGTTGGGGTTCGGCTCATACAGATGGGCCGAGGATTATCATCAATCACCAGCTGCAATTGCGCAAGGCCTTTCAGAATGCACACCATGCTATTTGTGTGCACCGGTCAGGATTAGGCAGTATTAGTTGAATCGAATTCCGTGCTAAGCGCTCTGCGGCGCTATGTGTTACTGTGAAATGTGCCCGGTTCTCTAAATGCCCCGCATGGCCCGTGGCCCGCTCTCCACCAATTCATTACTAAATCATTGAAAACGTGTCGAAATCGCAACTTTATTTCAATTTAACTTAACCAATTCCAGTTTCCTCTCAAAATCTGGTTAGCAATTTAGCGAAGTCTCGGTGAAGCTAGTTACAGATAAATTTAACTTATTTTCATCGATTTCTTCCTTAGCTTGGAGGAATGTAACTTGAATATGTATCTTAAAGTTTCACATTCTCTGGATAAACTTTGCAAGAGTGAATGTTTGTAGATCTATTTTGAGAAAATTTATTGTAAACACATTTGATGCATAGTGATATATTATAAGTAAAAAGTATATTTAGTTGCTATCTACTTTTTCTACCAACATAATTCTTTAACTGGTCGTTAAATCTACACTAGGAACATTCTATAAAATAATACATGCTTTAGAGAGCGATATATATAAATAGTGCAATACTTTCATATCTAGTACCTATTCCTCTGTTATTACATTGATTGTTATTTTTGTTAAAAATCACCGTTATTAGATGACTAAAAATTATAATAATTTAATGATAAATTATATAATATAGTTAAGCAAATATGTCATAGTCAAACTAAACCCCCAGCAAATGACATCTCGACAATTTTGTAGTCTCGCCCCTTGTAGTAGGGGAGCCCAGGATGCTAAATGTGGATTTACTCGAGCGTCACGGGAACCTATTAGAATTGGTAGATTAGACCATAGCGAGAAAAAAAGGTCCTATAATGTTTTCACTTTTAGCGGTGGGGAAGGGTTTTTTGATTTTTTTTAATTTAAAAAAGAAAAAAATTGGCTTGGAAATACTCAAGCGCGTTAGATATTGATATTTTGCATGCTCCAGGACGTCACTGAAAAAAAGTATACGTTAATCTGACGATTTAAGTGGCGATTTAATCGCTATGAAGAAAGGGTAAAAAATTAAAGTAATATTATTCGAGCGCGTCAGATTAATATATGGGGGGGGTTAATTACAATATAAGAAGTCCCCATTTCGCTAATCTGACGATTCGAGCTCAACCTTAGGGAATTATGGATTATTCAAATTTTCCAGTGGGGCCCCTGAGCGCACCCACCAACCATAACTGCTCATATTGACTAGAGGTACTAATGAATAGCTAAGGTACCGTCCCTTATAGTAATCTGACGCGCTCGAGTAAATCCCAAAATCCCCTCTTGGGCTCCCCTACTATTGACAGTACATTCCCGTATTTCATAACGGAAGATAGTTGGAGCCTGAGTAAATACACACAATCGGTTATGTAAACATAGTAATCACAAATTTATTGAAAAAAGGCACGCAACGGAAATTGAATTTGTAGTCGAAGGTCGGGCCTATATGGAGGTCTTTTTGACTGGTATCAAAGCAATGTTATTAGATATAATACTAACATAAAACACTTTTAAGGTTAAGCCTGATTATCTGTTAGATTGAAAAAGGACGATAAACTGAATATTTTCAAAATGTTACAATGACTGATACGATACTATTATCGTGTAATTATTTTTTATCTTCTATGTAGGTGGTACATAAGGTCCTAAAAACCTAGATAATAATTATCACGAACAACATTAAGAAATATGGGTTAAATAATATTGATAAATGTAAAAAAAACTAACGTAATAACTGTATGAAGAAGAAATAAGGACCTATACCTAATACCTATTTTTATTAAAAAAAAAACTACGGAGTATGGACCACAGGCAGCTCACAATACTTACACTACTTGACTTTAGTAATGCATTTAACACAGTTGATCACGATGTTTTGTTGAGCTTGCTACGCGTTTCGTTTAACGTGTCTCCGGCAGTTATTAATTGGTTTAGCAGCTATCTCGGGGGCCGCCGGCAGCGCATCCTACTGGACGAGTGTTACTCATCCTGGTCTGATGTTACTTCTGGCGTTCCTCAGGGTAGTGTTCTCTCTCCCCTCCTTTTTTCCTTATTTATCAACTCCATTGCTTCGAATATTTCCAGTCTCTACCATATGTACGCGGACGATTTGCAAATTTATTGCCATTCATCACTTGAAGATCTATGTGGGAAAGTGGCACTCACGAATGACGATTTACGTACCATTAGTAATTGGAGCCGCGACCATGGTCTATGCATTAATCCGAAAAAATCGCAGGTGATTATTATTGGGAGTCAGTCGCTTATATCTAAAATTGATTGGTCCTCTATGCCTAAAGTTTGCATAAATAACACTGACATTCCATACAGTTCCACCGTTAAGAGTCTTGGTGTTTTTATTGACGAAACTCTTTCGTGGACAAATCAACTTAAAGAACTGAGGAAAAAAGTATTTGCAGCAGCTGGCTCTCTCAGACGACTCCGAAACTTTCTACCTATTCCCACTAAAATTGCTCTTGCTCAATCCCTTCTCCTATCCCTCTTTGATTACGCAGATGTCTCCTATCCTGATCTCCTCGAATTCCAACTTGATAGTCTTGAGCGTCTCCAGAACTTCTGTGTGAGATTTGTTTTTGGTCTGCGTAAATATGATCACATTAGTGAATACCGCACAAGACTCAAGTGGCTCCCTGTCAGACTCCGCCGGAACTCTCATATCCTTAACCTATTGTACTGCATCCTTTTCTCTCCTAACACGCCTTCCTACCTAAAAAGTAATTTCCAATTCTTGAGCTCCTCCACCCGTTCTCCACGATCCTTTAATAAACTCCTGTTGTATGTTCCTGTTCATAGATCAAATTTCTATGATGGCTCCTTTACGGTTCGTGCTATCAAGCTGTGGAACAGTCTGCCCGACAGTATCAGACGAGCAGAAACACTGAATGAGTTCAAAAAGCAAGTATATAATTACTATTTATCTTTATGAAATGTATGTTTGTGTGTATATGTATATTATATTATTATGTAGTATACTCATCTATTTAATTATGTATTGTATCTCTATGTATATATAATTTATTATAAATAGTGTTGTGCACCATCGACCTCAATATATGACGTAATTCTCATGATCCTTGACCTAAGGTTGCCTGGAAGAGATCGCTGTATTAGCGATAAGGCCGCCTTTTTGTACGTTTTTCTATTGTCTGTGTTTTTTGTTATTATTTTGTTTCTGGTGCAAATAAAGTATTTATTCATTCAATCATTCATTCTATGAAAGGTAAAACTTCGTTGACATGCACATGATCACAGATCCTAACGAATAATTTAAAAAATTGTAGAAGATTGTACAAACTATTTTTAAAAGAAATACCAAAGAAGAAAAATGTCTTATAGAATGCTTGTCTCCATTAAACCTTCTGAACTAATGGTACCTAGGTTGGCAGTACCTACCTTCACCAATTCTGTTTGCTTTTGCTTTTGTCTTGTTTATATAATATTATGAAAATAATAAACGTCGTTGTTTGGGTTTTAATCGCTACAATAATAAATATTATAATTTTCAAACCCGATAAATAAGATCTCTTGACAACCGGCTGGAATCAAGAAAAAGTACCTATTCTGGTATGATTAGTAAAGTAATCGACAAACACATAAAACATGGACTAAGGATTTAAACTATCTTATCGTTAGATTACAATGATCAGACACGTGCTGAAGTCGTGCTATTTAACCTTTAATTTGAACAATTTACTAGCATTTATCAATCGAAGCGGATGGACGTCAAAGACAATGATATCATAGCATGTATTAGACAATATTCAAGTTTCAATGTTGGACGGGCTATCTAATAGCACAAACGATTCAAAGAAATCTCAATCTCGAGTGAGATAGTCATTTATCTAGATATGGTTTAGTTATATGAAATAATTTTTAAAAAATTAATTTAACTTACAGTTCGTAAACATAAATTGTTTGAAAGTTTATACTTTCCCACCATAGATGGCTTTATAGCCATCTACGGTGGTGTACTAATTGTGAACAAAACAGCAAAAGAAAGGGCTTTATAAATATGTTACAACTATTACTTATATGATCGGAAAAGAAGCAAGAAATTGTTCGAAGAAAGTTTATCACTAATTTTATAATAATTCTGATAAATTCAACTATTCATATCATTGTTATAACGGCGCATATTTACAAAAAAAAAATACATGACCAGTTTTATCACCTTCACACTGATGTAGTGATAATATTTTTGATTTTATACATACGCGCAAGTCTTGTTGAATCAATAAGCAATCGCTGTAAACATAATTGAGACCTAATTAGACGGCGCCATTACATTTTATCGGCTTCGATAACATTTAGGCATCAACATAATTAGATCTACGCTTAACTTGTTACCAAATAATCGCTCATGACATTTGAAATGCGGAGAAGTAATTTATCTTCAATTATCCTTATCAATTGCATATAAATTTTGACAATTTTCAAAATAAATCAATTGTTTATTGCGAATAGAACAAACAATTCTATGAATAGTTATCGCATATTGGGGTGACTGTAGCCTCAAGTGTACCAATACTGAGATTAAATGGCTATGCCTATATCTAATATCGTTAATTTAAACTTATAGCAATATGTATATTGTATAGAGATATATTTTCAAAGACCAAAAGAAATATAAAAAACAATGCTGGAACTACCATCTGTAATTAACATAAGCTAATATTCTATCTATAATGTTACTTAATATTACAAAGAGCTAAAGTTCTAACTTTATGTAGTTATGGGGTTCTTCGGAAAATACTGATCCGATCTCTAAAGTTCTTTCACTAAATGCTACACTATTCCGGAGTAACACAGGATATTTTAGGCCGGGGCAAGCTGCAAGTTATTTAATTAAACATGCATACGTAAAATAAACTATTTTGTATTTTAGTCCGGAAAGGACTGGGCATAATAAATTGCTTTTTTTATAATTATTAGATTTGTGCTTTCGTTTTTTTCGCTTGTTGCCACAAACCCTGAGTTGTTCCGGTTTAGGTTAATAAGTAATGCTTGTAATTTTGAATACACATCGTTCGTAAAAGTTTAAAAGTTTCAAGTTAAATTGCGATTGCCTAATATCCACGCATCATATCAATGGACATACGCACTGTGTCTTAATACACTTCTGCAAACTATTTCGTACTAGTGTAACATAACGTGACTATTATTATCCAAAACAAGTCAACATATGATAAGTAATTAATTTAGAGGAAACAGTTGCATATAATACAGCAATTTATATTCAGCTGCACACACTGGTTTTGTTGGCGTGAGTTTTGTTTTACGTTCCCTCAGTGAACGGAGAATATTACGTTCTAAGCGAATTTACCAAATTATTCCGCACTCCACCAAATAAACGGACTCTATTCACTTTTATTTACATGTTATGTGCAAAGTTATAATTGAAAGTTTGGCAACTTTATGAGTAATATGAGAACGTTTCTCCAGATACTGTACTTACTATGATCTACGGAAATTTACTAAGTTACTATTTCTCTTTCCTCCTTTATACTTTAATCTTGCTTACTCATTAAATATTTTGACTACTCATTGTTTATACTTGAAATTTTTTACTACGGTTTCAATGAAACAAAACATTAAATTTCATATCAATAAATCATATGCTCAAGTGGATAAAACAATAATATTATTTATCTAAATTACATTAATTAATAAAGGTCAGCTCCTAACTCGGTTTTATTAAAAAACATAATTCCGTTGGGCATGTTTTTATTGCGTCATTAGACCGTGATAACAGTTAACTTGATAAATGCAGATACGTAAAAATTGTTCAGCTCTAGTCCCAATGTAAACAAAATTGCGAGCATAATCTGTTAGACTTGCTCGAAATATATACGAAAGCACCCTACAGATTTACGCCGTGCTCGTTGCACGGTAGCAATGAATTTATTTAGCGCAGGCTAAATTAAACACAAATAAATCTGTGCCGCCTACTATAATTTGCATATAATGTTTCAGATTGTTGTTTATTAAATTTAGTATCGAAATAACTCTACATCTATGATATTTATTTACTGAAAATGGGCTTAAGATATGTCCAAAATGATCAATGTGCAATGATCTGAGATAAATTATCGCAAACATCTTTATATAAACAAAATTGTTTATGCTGAGTTTAGATAATATTAATACCTACTCATCTTCATAGTTACTAATTTATGAAAATTTATGTATAATTCATGCTCAGGTTCCAAGAAGTAAAATATAACAGAATATTAATGTTCATAAAATCACCTTGTTGAAACTTGAAGCCTTACATTACAAAACAATAATTTTCATTTAATTAAGTTTCTTGTGAACGATTCCTATGAGGAAAACATAAAACGTACTTTATTCCCCGGTCAACTCTATAGATAAATTCACAGTGATCAATTTGAATAGAGCATAGAATCTGTTTAAGGGTAAAAATGCAATCTATTGAGTTATAATAGGTATATAATAATACTTACTTACCATATTTCTACATATTTTAAAAATACAAGAATTTTTAAGTATGGATAAATTCATTTATATTTTATAGTCTACTGATATGGTTAAACAAACTTTAAATGATTTTAAAATTAAAAACGAAAGAAATAATTTATAACAAACGTATTATACGTTTTTATGGACATATAAATTGTTGTAAAAAGAAATCGTAAAATAGTAAAATCTCAGTCCAAAGGTATCACAAAAATTCCGCTGATGTTGCAGCTAATCAAGATTTAAAAGGTGCCATCAGTGTCCATCTTTGTTAGTTCCGCTCTCGGACTAATTGCAGGTCGTTATCAAAATCTGACATCGTTTGTTACACGACTTCTGTTTGAGGACCTTGTGCACAAACATTATACTAGTTTGCATCGATCTATTCTACGTTCGTACTAAGGTAGTTATAGGTATAAATAAAAAAGAATTTTCAATTTGTTCCATTAAATTCAGACTGATTAAGCGAGTGTCCGTACCAAAGTAATTCAATATTGAGAACCTGACGAATTGCTGTGAAGTATGAATTAAAATGCCAATGTGATACGAATTCTTATCTGGCAATTTAGTAAATGCCCTTTCAATATAGCAAGCATTATCTTATCGACAATAACATGTACCTACGGGATGAAACCGACGTTCAGGAAAAACATTGTGAATTTCCATGTATGGTATCAGTTACGTTTGGTCATACGCTCGCTTTATTTTCTTTATGTCAGTTGATATTAGATAGAAAGATATTTTGTCATTTATGTAATGTTTATGGTAAAGCGGTTCCATCCGTATGCAGGTGAGCGGCGCGGCGCCGACGCGGACGGTCAGGCGCGCGACTCTCAGCGTCTCTTGCTGAATTATACATGAGATTTCCGAACTGATCGGTTGCTTTAACTTTTGTAAACTGTAACATGCTACTTCTATTTTATAGAGCCATGATTTTACTAAAACTCATGAAGTGAAAGACGTTTGTACTTATTGACTAAACGTCGCGTATAAAGTATACAATATACTTTATATTGAATATTTGTTGTATTATATAAACCTAATTCGTTATTTTCATGTTTTATAAAAAAGAATAAAAAAAATATTAACAATAATTCACGAAAATTTTATTTTAATTAACATAATATCTCTGATAGTTATAATTGTAGTTCATTTAATATATTATGTCTTCAAAAATCTCAAAATAATTGCAAAGGTAGGATAATAACAAAATACAAGTATAAACAAAATAATTTATTTATTAGACTAGAAATAACGTATATTTGTTAAATTAAATTAATATTATGTCTTCCTTTCACACAAATTACTACATCAGTCTCAATGTTATAAATGCTAACTGGTGTAAATTAAGTTATATTGTACACGTATACATTTGAAAACATCACAGCCAACTTCTCTCGGTAGGGCTTCATACGTTCAACAATTATGCAGCCTTTTACTTCACAATAATTATGCTAGTCTTCTTTTATTTGGCTTATTAATATCACAGTCTGTGTGAATTCATCTAGTATTGCGCCTTACGTCATCTGCATTTCTTCTTCTATTTTTTTATTTGTCTTTTTATCTTGGTAATATTGATGTAACATATCCGGTATCCACATGATTAGGAACAGCACTAGAATTGCGTTTTGTGCAGTTATGCAAATAATGTAACTACCAGTATAATCTCTTATCCAGCCTAGGAAATAGCCCATTGGAGGGACGATGATTCCCATACTTAACATTCCTAGGCCTACAGCTGACGCTACCTGATCCATTCTACATTGTTCTGAGATTGC
>CAJQZM010036228.1:0-11233 GCA_907164665.1 Colias nastes
TGTGCAAGATGCAATGACATAATAATATGTTCGTCATTATGGTCGGCTAGATCTATTAATTACATTTACATATTATATGTAATCCGAAATGGATGGAAATTATTCAACTGTTGCTTCCCGGACAAATATCAAGTGATCGGCACGACATCACCACACGTGTTTTCAAGCAAAAAATCCGATCAATGATGAGTTACATTAAAGGAACACATCTTTGGGATTATTCAATGATGGATGTATTCAATCGAATGATGAAAATCTGGCTTGCAGCATGCACACATTTTTATTTGGTTAGTCGAAAGAATAAAATATATGAGTGTGCCGGGATTGCTAATCCTGAAACCGATACAGACCGACATGACGTTGTTATAACGAATATGATTCATGGACCGTGTGAAACCATCAACCACCAAACACCATGCATGGTTGACAGCGAGTGTACCAAAAGGTATCCATGAAAATTGATGGCAGAGACCATCACAGGCAACTGAAACGGAAAATTTATATAAGCCAGGAAAATTTATATAGATAAGGAAAATTTGTATAAGTAAGGAAAATGTTTATAAGCCATAAGTCATTACCATTTCCATAAGTCCGGAAAATTTCTATACGTCAGGAAAATTTGTATACGCCAGGAAAATTTATATACGTCAGGAAAATTTCTATAAGTCAGGAAAATTTCTATAAGTCAGGAAAATTTCTATACGTTGGGAAAATTTATATAGATAAGGAAAATTTATATAAGCCAGGAAAATATCTATACGTCAGGAAAAATTCTAAAAGCCAGGAAAATTTGTATACGTGAGGAAAATTTCTCTTTGCCGCAAAAAATTCTATAAGGTGGAAAATTTCCATAAGTAAGGAAAATTTCTATAAGACAGGAAAATTTTCATAAGTCCGGAAAATTTCTATACGCCAGGAAAATTTCTATAAACAAGGTAAATTTCTATACGCCAGGAAAATTTCCATGAGAAAGGAAAATTTAAGACAGGAAAATTTCCGTATGTCCGGAAAATTTCTATACCTCAGGAAAATTTTTATAAGCCAGGAAAATTCTATAAGCCAGGAAAATTTCTATACGTCAGGAAAATTTCTATGTCAGGAAAATTTCCATAAGTCGGGAAAATTTCTATAAGGTGGAAAATTTCCATAAGAAAGGAAAATATCTATAAGACAGGAAAATTTTCATAAGACCGGAAAATTTCTATACGCCAGGAAAATTTCTATCAACAAGGTAAATTTCTATACGCCAGGAAAATTTCCATGAGAAAGGAAAATTTAAGACAGGAAAATTTCCGTAAGTCCGGAAAATTTATATACCTCAGGAAAATTTTTATAAACCAGGAAAATTTCTATACGTCAGGAAAAATTCTCTAAGCCAGGAAAATTTCTATGTATACGTCAGGAAAATTTCTATGCGTCGGGAAAATTTGTATAAGGCAGGGAAATTTCTATACGTCAGGAAAATTTCTATACGCCAGGAAAATTTCGATAAGACAGGAAAATTTCGATAAGCCAGGAAAATTTATATACGTCAGGAAAAATACTACTGAACCGATTACAATGAAATTTAGCACACATATAGAAGGTAACTTGGATTAATACAAAAATTTCTATAAGGCACGGAAATTTCTATACCTCAGGAAAATTTTTATAAGCCAGGAAAATTTCTATACGTCAGGAAAAATTCTATAAGCCAGGAATATTCCTATACGTCAGGAAAATTTCTATGCGTCGGGAAAATTTCTATAAGCCAGCAAAATTTCTATAAGGCAGGGAAATTTCTATACGTCAGGAAAATTTCTATACGCCAGGAAAATTTCGATAAGACAGGAAAATTTCGATAAGCCAGGAAAATTTCTATACGTCAGGAAAAATACTACTGAACCGATTACAATGAAATTTAGCACACATATAGAAGGTAACTTGGATTAACACATAGGGTAGGTTTTATCCCGGAAATCACACGGGAACGGGAACAATGCGGGTTTTCCTTTGAAAACGTGGGCGGAGATCTAGTTCTTTTATATTGCTTTTGTAATTTTATGTTCTGGGGCACAATAAAGTATTTTTATTCGTTTCGTTCGTACGTAAATTGAAATGATATAAATACCAAACACTAATTATGCAACTTGAATTCTTATTATCACGTAAATAATTATTAAAATCGCAAAGCACTTTTAACTCTAACTTTTTACTCTAGTAAAAAGTAATACACGTCTATTCTGATTCACTAACGAACGAAGACTCATACCCCGAGTGCCACGCGTCCCTTTAACGGTCTCCCCGAGTGCCACGCGTCCCTTTAACGGTCTCCCCGAGTGCCACGCGTCCCTTTATCGGTCTCCCGAGTGCCACGCGTCCCTTTATCGGTCTCCCCGAGTGCCACGCGTCCCTTTATCGGTCTCCCTGAGTGCCACGCGTCCCTTTATCGGTCTCCCGAGTGCCACGCGTCCCTTTATCGGTCTCCCCGAGTGCCACACGTCCCTTTATCGGTCTCACCGAGTGCCACACGTCCCTTTATCGGTCACGTACGTCTCCAGACAGCGCGAGCTGGACCGCGACGAGCTGTTCGAGCGGGCCCGCGCGGAGCTGCTGGACCAGTCGGCGGAGCTGAGCGGTGTGCCCGCGTCACAGTGGGAGCTGCGCCTGCGCAACGCGCTGTGGGCAACCGCCGCACCCAACGTGCTGGGGGCGATATACCTGCCCGCCGCCAGCAACGCGCACCAGGATATAGGTAGATATCTTAAGATTATAAAGCTGAAGAGTTTGTTTGTTTGTTTGTTTGTTTGAACGCGCTAATCTCGGGAACTACTGGTCCGATTTGAAAAATTCCTTCGGTGTTAGATAGCCCATTTATCGAGGAAGGCTATAGGCTATACATATATATCATCACGCTTTGACCAACAAGAGCGGAGCAATGCGGGTGAAACCGCGGGGAACAGCTAGTATCTACTATCTATACTAATATTATAAAGCTGAAGAGTTTGTTTGTTTGTTTGAACGCGCTAATCTCGGGAACTACTGGTCCGATTTGAAAAATTCTTTCGGTGTTAGATAGCCCATTTATCGAGGAAGGCTATAGGCTATATATCATCACGCTACGACCGACAAGAGTGGAGCCACGGGGGTGGAACCGCGCGGAGCAGCTAGTTATACAAATAAATAAAGTGAAATCCCATGTCCCCTAGTGGGGTAAGGGGCAGATGCATTATGCACACATCTGTTTCACTGATCGATTTTCTTTAGGGACAAATAGGTGATCAGCCTTCTGTGTCCTGCCATTTGTGACCGAGACATTTTTTTTTTCTTCGTCTCCTAAGAAAATAAAAATAACTATATTAATAACAACCGACTTCAAAAACGGAAAAATAAAAAAAAAGATTTGATATTATTAATTACTTCATAATATTATTTAGATGTGCTATTTACTAGATAGGCTGATGTCGGTGCACAGGCTTAATACTAAGTGCTTAGTACTTTTAATGAATTGATCCTTTTTTTTGAAGTCGGTTAAAAAGTTTTGAGAGGTGTCAAGGGACACCCGGATGGAAAAAAGTTACTAAAATAGCTGACTTGCTTTCTATGAGAGAGAGAGAGAGAGAGAGAGATAGCACGTGTTTCTCTGTCTGTCGCAAAAATTGTCGTTACAACTTTTCGTGAGAATTTTTTCCGTCTAGCTCCATTTCACAACGCGCGATAAGGAACTTCGTTCCAAAAAAAAAATAAAAAATTATAAACTAGCTGTACTCCACGGTTTTACCGGCATTGCTCCACTCCTGTTGGACTTAGCGTGATGATATAATATAGCCTATAGCCTTCCTGTCAAAGGGGAAATAAAGGGAACAAAACCTGAGTAGGTGGAAAATATTGTAATCAGGATATGTAGATAAAGATATATTTTAAACTAGCTGTGCTCCAATGTGTTACCCGTATTTCTCCGCTCCTGTTGGGCTTAGATAAAGGGGCTATCTAACAGTGGAAGAATTTTTCAAATCGGACCAGTAGTTCCTGAGATTAACGCGTTCAAACAAACTCTTCATAGTATAGATTGTAATAAAAATGTGGGTAGATGGAGGAAAACAAAAATGGTGATAGCAATGTGGGTAGATGGCAATAAGATACATTATGTTAAATTAACGATAGTAATTTTTTTTTAAATATGTGTATTTAAATAGATAAATACGTGCCCCGTCAAGTGAAATACAAGAATCCCAATAACGGAGGGTCCACGCAAATAAGGCTCGATCCTTTTGACCTTGACTTTAGTAAGATTTAAAATTGTTAACATGAAGTAAAAAGTATAATGTTTTAATTTGATTTTATGTAGTTATAAGTTGATTTTTCATCAATTATTGTGTTAAATAACACTGCAAAAATTGTATTTTTTTTTGTTTCTTAGTTTAATTCTCATTACTACCTTAAAACGAGCGACTTGAAATCGTAAAGTGTACTTTTAAAAGTAGTGTTATTTTCACTAACTGGTAATGTTTATTGCGCATTCTTGAACGCGTGATTTAGATCACTTGTCCACAATTTACGTTTCAATCTAATCATCACTCATTAGCCTATAGTAAAAGGCTAGATCGTCATTTTCACCTTAGTTAGGTTCATTATTTTAGGTAAAAAAAAAATCTAATCATAATAAATAAATAATCACAGTATGTATAATATAGTTATTTAAAGAATTATAGTTTTGATTACCAGTCCTTTTATCATCACAATTTCACAACACCCATTTCCCAGACAAATTCAACACAACAGTCGATATAAAGCTCCGGGAATGGGCTGAAAACGAGTTAGCTCAACAATCTATACAAGCTGGACGCCAGGCGTTACGCGAAGAGTTTACAGAACTAATGTCCCGGGCTGCGGACTCTGATGCTATCTATGAACCTGTGAAGAAAGCGGCCGTTGATGAAGCGTTGAGACGACATAATTGGGAGGAAAGGGCTCAAGATGTAAGTTTTGTAACGGTTTTTATATGGGAAGTATGTTTTAACGTATGTAGATAATATAATTTTTTTGTTTGCAAATTAAAACCCCAAATGTTAAAGTTGAAAAGTTCAAAAGATAATAAAGATTAGAACCGGTAAACTTTTTTTTAGCGTTCTTTACGAAAAAAGTACAAATTACCATAAAAACTATAGCTGCAAGTAACATGGCTTCATCACCAACAATAGTAATTATACCTGCAAATAACGTAGTTACATAACCAGAAAATTACCGTGGTTTTATAAAATCATCAATACCTTTTTATAACTATACTAGCGGTTTCGCCCCGGCTTCGCCCGTGGTACCTACATGTTTAAACTATCCTAGCTCTCAAGTTGGATCGAACTGCACATGGTGTGCGAATTTTATTATATTCGGTTAAAGCTTCACGCGTCCTACGTACATTATTTGCTCGTAACTAAATCAGTATGTTATAGTTGGACGCGTGAGGGGTTAAGTGGTTTAGGAGTCCATTGAGGACAAACATTGTGACACGAGATTTATATATATTAAGATTAATTGTCATATTATACAGGTGTTACGTGTGCTCCAAGTGAACGCGTTACAAGATCGTTGTGTGGGATCTCGTGCCGAGTGGGATGCTGCGGTGGAATTGATGGAATCCGCGCTAACTGAGCGCCTGCAAGTTGTTGAGGCTGAGCTTAAGAGTCTTGTTGGTGAGTTTGAATTTAATTTATTGCGTGGGAATACATGTATGTGAGAGAATCATAACAGAGTAGTTGTTATGTGGCTATACCTTCCTATTATAATGTACTCTATTGTGTACAACATAATGTCGATATTGAATTGATATGAAATGCATGGGTTTACGGGCCATGCTATGGTTTATATTCCTTGAGTCAGTAGCTCGATGATATAGTCTCGGTACTACCATCGACCGCGCAAGGTGTGCGCACTGAGTCATTATTTAATATTATTTCACATATCTACCTAATTATAATTAATTATGGAGAGTTATTTAAATTCTCCGACAGCAGCGGTGGGATCGGCACTTATTACCCCCGATTCCAATAAGAATACTACGTTAAACGATGCAAATCTGCAAGTGAGTGAAACGAGTGATAGTGTTAGTGAAGTTCAAGAAGAAATAGATAGTGTTAATGAGGTTCGAGAAGCACCAGAGTTTCCACCAATAAGTCGTGAGAATGTTAACATAACAACAACATCATGTGTTGTGTGTAGGTTTTTCCAATAAAGCATCATGTCGTGCGCATCCCTGTTAAAAGAAATGGCAGATACACTTCCCGAAACGAAATATTTTGTTTCCGGGTCTAATGCATAAGTAAGGAAGACCCACTACGAGGCCAGCCTTCATCTACCTGTGTGGACATTATTTTTAACGTGAAAAGAAGCTAAGAAGCGAGAGGAAATACCTTTTCGAGATATGGTATGGTAAAAAAGTGATCGAGTTTCAACATACATCGAGTGCTCCACTACAAAGTTGGCGCTAATCGACCGGCTGCGAACGAGCTGGTAACGTGCTGGAACTATGCGAATATAGTAAATTCGTGTTGAAGGTATTGCAGATGACCAGGTATAATCTGATTTATTATGATACACGCCGATTGATTTTGTGGGTCTTGATAGACATTTTGGCACAAATCATTTAAGGCGTCGCATGTTGCAAATTGTTTGCTATAACTGTGTGTTCACATGTCATTACAAACGTGACTGTTAATCTCGCCCGTGAAACAAAATCAGTTAGTTTAATCGATAAGAATAACAAAGGTCCGCTCAATATTTAAGAAATAGTACAACAACGCACTTATTGTCATAAATTTGGTCACATAGAAGAGGTTTGTTTTTCTAGGCAACGGGCGGCACGCTCTTAAAGAAACAATACCTCCGTTAATGTGTGTTTACAGCACGATACCCCGCTTACAGTCACAGACGTTGCTGGCGTTAAGTTCAAGTGCCTTATTGACAGCGGGTCCGATTGTTTTTTTTTCCTTTGTAAAAGGATAGCCGATAGCATGACGCCTCTAGAGTTTGTATAAACTCGCGTAACAGGAATTGGCCCTGTATCAACCTATTCATTCGCCCGTTCAACATTACCCATAACTGTTAATATGAGCTTTGGTTATTGTAATAATGATGTTAATATGAGCTTTGGTTATTGTAGACTCTCGAGTACCTCCTGGGATAGAGTAACAGGTTGAGATGTTTGTACTAGAGCCGGACGTAGTTTGATTATGAATAACAATGGGACTCAAATTATTTGTGAATATAAAATAAACAATATTTGTTTTTGCGGAAAGTAATTTTGAATCTATAGACACGGATTTAAATGATTTTAATGATTTTCATCGTGTCCGATCCATTATTGAAAGTAAAGCACAAATTTTGTGAAATGGGAATAAGACTTGTGAATACAAATAAATACAAATACAATACAACCCTAGCACAATCTACAGTTCTTTCAACATTGATAAGGTTTTGTAATGCCCTTGTTGTAAAACCAAGGACTAGATAAATTACGTGACTTCATAGCTACTTTTTATATTCAACGATGTTCTCGAGTTTTCAAAATCATAAGAGGTTACATTCTTTTGTTTAAAAAGAGTATTGAAAGTCTCGCTTGCGCAGAGTTTTCATTTAATTGGAATAAATGCAAGTTGCTGTTGCAACATTGAATAGGTATTCACCACAAGGTTTCATAACATCGAACGGTAGACTTGTCAGATAAAAAAAAAAATAAGGCTCTTGCTGAAGCATTATTGTCAAAAGAACGTTAAAGTTCGCGAAATATTTTAGAATGATAAAAAAAAAGATTTCTGCTTATTAACGATTTTCGTACAAATCTCGGTGTCGAAGTACACACAGATTCCTGTTCAATAGATTGATAGTGGTTCAGTTTTCCTACAAGAAAGTAATGATCAACTTAAAAGTCGAATAATATCAAAGAATCACTGACACAGAAAGTTGTTATCATAGTTATTAAATAGAGTTAAAATATTTAAGAAGACCTCAAGCATAATCAATTAAGTGTTAACATTTTAAAATATTAACAGACTGAAATAGTCTCAAAGCATCATGTCATAAGAAAAAGATTTTCTCCTCGTGTTCATAGATGATGGGCTTACCTACATACAAGTTTTTCATTTCGATGTCGGTACCTACGTAAGGGTCCAAGAATACCGCATGTAGATTTTATTAGTAGAAACTAGTTGTCTTCACATAATGTTCAATTTGGGCAAAAAAAAAAGTAAAGATTCGCGACGACTACAAGCCGAACATAAGTTGTTGATCCGAACATATTAAGTAAAGTAATTGAAGCCGATAAAATGATATTATTGATTTAAATTTAAGGTGTCACATATGATAAAAAAATGCTTGCTGTATAAACATTTTCTTTTGTTTGGTGCAAACGAAGTGTTATCATTCATTTATTGATACAATCATTTCATGATTATATTTTGAAACATTGAAACATTTTAGTTTGGAAAAACCTGCAAACTTTGTGTACTTAGTTCGTTAGAACGTACATTGAACGTTTTTAGATTGCAAAGTTAATAAAAGGCCCTCTAGAGCTAGACAGTTGACTTGACATCCGATAGAAAATGTATCAGAACCACTTCATACATTACCATCGATACGAATGGCACTTACGAGTAGCGGTATAGCTTTATAGAATGCGCATTGGTAATTGTTGACACATTTACTGGTAAATATTGTCACCTAGCTCCTGTTAAAAATGTGTCTCCAAAAAAAAGAGCATGTTAAGCGCTTTGTTTTTGTTATCTTATTTAAGGCGCTGAAAGGAATAGTAGCCGATCAAGCTACGTCATTCGCAGGTAGCGAACTCATAGACTTGTGTTGACAGTGTCCTTTTGAGTTTTACAAAATTACAAGTGGGATGAGTTGCGCTAACGGGTTATTTTAAAAGGTTTATGTCTGTTCTTAAGTTCATTGTTACATTATCGCTGAAAATCATGAACGTAGATAATGGTATTCTACAGTTATTGGCGAAATTCTACTTACTTTGAATTGTATTGTATGAAAGAAACGCACAGCACAGGCGACAGCCCATTGCAATTGTCTATAGGCTGCAAGTCCACCGCATAGTCATGAGCGTAGATATTGGAATTCTACAATTGGCGAAATTCAACTTATTTTGAATTGTATTCTATAAAAAGCTTAACACAGGCGACAGCCCAATGCAATTGTCTATAGGCTGCAAGACCACTACGTTATAATGATTTAGTACGAGTGTCAACACTTTAAAAGTTAACCTGTTTGAAATTAGAAATAACGCAAAAGTCAGGATGGACGAGCATTTGAACGTCTATAAGGCTCGTATTGAAAAAAAAAAAAAAAAAAGGCATTCTTTTTAATGTTGATATTGTGTTAGTAAGAAAGAAAAGCCGATTGTAACATCAATATTATTTTACTTGTTTTGGCGGTCATTTATGATTATTGAATTGTCTCAAGGTAGACTATGAAAATGTGATATCGTCGGTAGTGGTAAATGGATGATGGAAGTCGGTGTGACTTTAGAACCTGGTTCAGTCCTCGTAAATTAATTATTAGCTGTTAATCTGCCCCGTATTGTGTTCTTATTATACCTAGTATACATCAAGGTATAAGTGCAAGGTGGTTTTGTGTATTCCTGTAAATTCACTAGATATGTCACTGGACGACGATTTGATGGCGTGTCATACGATGTAAATTACTAAGTTAGGAGAAAAGTTCTCCAGTCCATACAAAATAATCTCAACTTTGCGATAACGAGAGGTATCGAATCGAGCCTCAAACTGGAGGTCATGCTCAGTACATATTTGTGTCAAGAACTTCCAAATTTATCTAAGCAGTTGGAAAGTGAGCCAATGAATAAAAATGTATTCCATAAAAGTTACTCCTTACTTCCAGTAATTTGCAAGTTGCCTGGCAGAGATTGCTGTGTAGCAATAAGGCCGCATATTGTGCAAAATATTTTTACTTTATAAGTTTGTACTAGATTTTCTTACATTGTTTTGTACAATAAAGTATTGTAAAAAAAATGGTTGCCTGTAAAGTCGGTTTTACGGGCGAAGATTTTACGTGACAACGTCTTTTTCTCGATCATAGTTGAGTGGGAGAGAGACGCAAGGCATTCGGCGGGCCTCTCTCTCGTTCGGTGACTCATCGTAACGTTACCGAGCGTTACACTTTTTCATAAGTGACTCCCAGCCGCAACCTAATTTAAGACGTTGTCACGTCAAAAATAAATACTCCGTATAATTTTATTTTTGTTTTATTTTATTATTTTTACCTATTTACTTCCTCGGTTGTTACATAGTTCCGTATAGTTAATCTAAGTATTACACAAAAGTTTCATAACACACATGCACACCACACTTTAATAGCTCAATAATAGCTCTGTGTTTGACATAGCAAGGCGTGTATGTCATATTGTACATTGGAAGCTCCGCGCTTCGTGTAGTTGTGGGTAGCGCTTGCGCTCCTTGTGATCACAGTACATGGCAGGCTCCGCGCTGCATGTAGTTCCAGATGTTGTGGGTAGCATTGCGCTCCTTGTGATCACAGTACATTGGAAGCTTTGCGCTTCGTGTAGTTCCTGTTGTTGTGGGTAGCTTTAAGCTCCTTGTAGTCACAGTACATATGAGGCTCCGCGCTGTATGTAGTTCCAGATTTTGTGCGAAGCATTGCGCTTCATGTGACTACAGTACATGTCAGGCTCCGCGCTGCATGTAGTTCCAGTATTTGTTTAGAGCTCTACACTTACAATATAATACACACACACAATACATTCAAAGCTTCGCCTTTAGGCGACAGTAGCAGTTGTTGATATCACCGTTGATGACGATGATGAGTAATAATTTGAGAGTCGGTGCGAAAAGTTACAAACCGTGAAGGGAAAAGAGTGAATACAACAAATGAAATGCGACGCAGAAGTAATCTCGCAAAATTACTTGTCGAATTGTTCGCGCGAGAACGCGCTCGTTGTCAGAATGGCCGTGTGAGAGAATCATAACAGAGTAGTTGTTATGTGGCTATACCTTCCTATTATAATGTACTCTATTGTGTACAACATAATGTCGATATTGAATTGATATGAAATGCATGGGTTTACGGGCCATGCTATGGTTTATATTCCTTGAGTCAGTAGCTCGATGATATAGTCTCGGTACTACCATCGACCGCGCAAGGTGTGCGCACTGAGTCATTATTTAATATTATTTCACATATCTACCTAATTATAATTAATTATGGAGAGTTA
>CAJQZM010036229.1:0-35219 GCA_907164665.1 Colias nastes
TGACGCAGTAGCAACGCTCCGTTCCGCACGATTTTGTTGCGGCAACAAAGTATAAATTTATAAAACAAAGGCGCTTTCTCTGTCCCTACATCCCTTTGTACCCTTAAATCTTTAAGACTACGTAACGGATTTTGATGCAATTTTTTTTAAATACATAGTTACAGTGATTCTCAAGGTTTTAGTATATATTTTATTAGGTTTTAGACAAAGCGAGCGAAGCCGCGGACGGAAAGCTAGTAATGGAATATAACACAAAGTCAAAAAGTGTCATCGAAAGCATTTATTAGGCGTCTCGAAGGTAGCTCTTCATTCTCTGATGTATCATGTAGAGTCGATTATTCCAATGCATTTAACAATACATTGCGCTTTACTTTAGTACCTAACGTACGTTTACGTAGACTTCCATTTTTAATTTGTTAACCTCAATACTTACATGGTATTTTTTAATGTATGTTTATATTTTTGCAACCAACTAAGAAAAACAAGAATTCATGTTATGTTGTTTACAATTATTATTTATTCACTTTGAACGACACGTGATTTGGATTACACTTTTATAACGACAACAATGTTAGTAATAAAGTTCATATCCACTTGAATAAGAAGAAAGGTCCTTGATCCATGAATAAGGTAGTGTCAAACAATATTACACAAACTTGTTTTATACGTATCCTTCGAGATAAAGCAATAAACAAAAGTTAACGGTAGATAGTATTTTTCATCATTACTTGTTATAAATAATCAATGTCTTAAATTGGTCGCCGTTACCCTGCGCCGGAGTTTATCAGATTTTGAGGAAATTTTTTATTTTTTTTATTATTTTTTTATTGTGTCTTAAAGTAAACTAGGATAAATATTAAAATTTAATATCGATCAGATAGCAATTCAAATCGAATGCCTAAGGTCAACTGTACTCAGATACGCAGATGCATTGAATACCTAACAACACTTGTTAAACGTTACATGCCTTCTAATCTCCTTAAAATTGCACAATTCCAATCGTGACATTGACGTTCCAATTACTTCAAGAAGTACTCAATGACCACCATTATGTTATACTAGCTGTGCCGTGTGGTTTCACTTTTGGACGAACCCGCGGGCATAATCAAATATTTCTTTAGTGATGTTAGATGTTATATTATAACCTACATTACTGTAAAGTTTCATCCAAATCCATGCAGTAGTTTTTGTGTGAAAGATTAATAAACATCCATCCACACTTAAGCTGGGTATCGACTTCGCGCTCCTGGCGCGCGCGCCATGAATGACCGCGCCGAGAGTGCGTTCCGCGGAGCGCGTTCCAAATAATTGAAGTATATCAACTAAGTGCGCCTGGCGCGCGTGGCAACTGTTCCAGTGTTTGACCGTTCATCATGGAAGCTAGTCGTGTACGAGCAGCAACAGCATTTTTTTCTTTAACTCCGGCACAGGGACTCCCATTTCACTACTGATTTCTCTCCAACCAATAAATCGCTTAGAGAAGATCTCTAAGCGATTTATTATGATACGAAGAAATTTTACTGTTCCACAAAACTTCTTTCGTACCATATAGCTGAATTAATTTACGGCAACTTTGGTTATCCATAATTATTACTCGGAGCGCAACAAACACAAAAAATACGACAAACCCGTCTCCATTGGCGCGCGCGCCACGTTTGATGCGCGGTAAAAAACCGACACCCGACGGAACGGACCGCTCCGCGTTCGACCGCTCCAACGAACATTTTGGCGCGCGTTCCAAACTGGTAGTATCCATTTCACGCGGCTGGAGCGCGCGCCAATGTTCGATCTCTTGGAGCGCGAAGTCGATACTCACCTTTACCGCATTATATTATTGTATATCCTACTAATATATTATATTAGTAGGATAAACCCATCTAAGACTGTGTTGCAACATATTAAGTAGGTATATTATCAAAATAAACAAACAAATTACGTGGAAATAAATATTGTGTGCGATATTAACCCGCCTTACAACATTTTTGAATAAATTAGAAACATGAACGATGAATCATTTTTTTATGTATCGATTTCATGGTTAAGGTTGAATGGTAAAATTAATGTAACGCTCAATAAAATATATGTTACCGTATAATAATTAATAATGTTAGACTCATAACTGATATTGACGCGTGTAAGGTATTTTTGATTAATTGTATTTCATTAAAGTTTATGAATAGATCTATTAAGGTATAGTATCAATGTTAGTTTTTTTAAAGTGAAACTTTTATTACATCGTCTCAAACTTTTTGGTCTGTGTAGCGCATGTCGCGTGTATCGCGGCTGCCGAGTAGGTATACCTACTCGGCAGCCGACCGACACGCGACATGCGCTACACAAAGCAGTGTTCGGAACCGTTCGAACAGTTTCACTTTTACCGTGGTTTCATAAAACCACACAACATTTTTTTTCATTACGTTTTTATAAGGTAGGATTTACATCGGAACCCTGACGTCATTGTGGTTTTAAATTGTTGTTTTAATTCATGATTTTGTCGTTTTCGAGTGAGTGATGGTGCATTATTTTATCTGTGCTTTTCTTAGGTATTGAAAAACTAATTTCTTAGCCCAGCTCTATCTCTGCAGACGGTCAGTTATTTTTTTATAATGCTAGGTCAAGTTATACTTAAATGTGATACTAACCTTAGCCTTATCTAAAACCAAAACTTTCACCACCATTTGAGTAGGTGGTGTTTAATGTTTATAGCTGCCAAAGTCTTTCTACAAAGATTTATTGCTAGTTATCTTTTTTGTTGTTTATTTTGGTAATTCTTGACTTTCATTAGAAAAGGCAATAAATTTATTAATAACTGATAATCGTCTATGGCCTATGCTATTACGGCAAGTTTATTTTAAGTTTTTAGTTACAAAACAATGATCGAATTTATTTAAATTTAGTTTTAGTGTTTAGTAGCGAAACAAATACATTGACATGATACTTTATAAATATTTGCACACTTCAAGATCAAAATCTCTATGCTTATTTATATCGATGAGCCACCTTACTCCCAAGTCCCAATGACGATAATAATATCTTCCCAAGGGTCTTAAACAAAAAATAAAATGATTGAATAGTTATTAAAAGCCGAACAAATCCAATTTACATAAGTAGATATACTCTAATGGTTTGTGAGTAGGTAATATGTAGGTATAGATTGTGATTTATTTATCAATACGCATATATTACATTTATCATACCTATTTTTTTGTTGTATGGTGTTTTTGTTTTGTTGTATAGTATGGTGAGGTAATAACAAATTAACTAAACGTTGTTATAATATAAAGAAAGAGCGATTTGTTATCACACGTTACTGAAAATCTCCTAGACGACAGGCCACGGATCTCCAATGAATTCAGCTGCCTGAAGACCAACGATTTTCTAAGAGGCATTTCGAGCGGTTATCATTTACCCATTTACAAGCAAACACTGAGCAACCAATTTTCGCAAAGCAGTTTAAGGAATTTAGCACTAGTATTTACATGGTTGACTGTTAACGTGGAATTTCTTATTTTTATTTAGTTGTAAGTATAATACATACATATTGATACTTAGAGCATTAAACCAACGCTCAATACTTATTGATATTATCGTGATACATGCAAACACGATGTTCCATTCAATAATCCTAGAACTACGTTTATTTCAAAGTTGCGTTAGATCATTAATAAAAAAAATAATAACCGCTTGTCAGAAATACATCGATTAGAATTCCAATGGAAAACCATGCAAAATTCCATTAAAAACTATAAATTATCTACCTTTAACATTTGTAATGACCACTTATTACTAATTAGTTAATTACGTAAGTGGAACCGCTAAATTGAACACAAATAAAGATCTCTTGTTCAACCGAAGGTAATATAATACCGTTACATATGTAACCACACTATAAAATATTAATATGTGACGTTTATTCTAGTAACTAGTTAAGTTAAACCAACCATATGAATATTTTATATGGTCTTTAGATTTACTTTTAGCTAGAACTTAGAAGATGGTTTTAATAGATTTGATATTTACTCGAGACTAAATGTGAAGATAAATATTTAATAAACTCTTTAATATTTTTTTAAGAACTCAACGCTTTGTTGTTTTATGTTTACATAGTTCGGGCTACACAGCTAAGCCAAAAACTAAAAGCACAGACTAAAAGAGACGCGAACATTAAACCGATTTCAGAAAAGGAGGTTCTATATTCTATATATATTGCAGAAGGCAGAAGCAATAATCTAGATTCTAGTGGAATATCTACGTAGGTAGCCCTTTAGTTTCTGTGATCTGTGTAGGTAGCATATGCATGACATGAAGCACATATAGGACAACTGCCAAATAAAATACTGCTTCAATATTTTAACTTCTTCTTTATACAGCAAAAAATCATTTATGGTAAGTACCCATAAGGTTAAACATAGTTCAGAAAAAAACAAGAGATTCGTCAATCTAATGGCGGCTCCACATTGGTGCCGTGTAGTGCACATTCGATGGTTGCAATATCAAATCAAATAGAAGCTTCTATTTGATTTTTATTGCAACCATACGGTCTACCAAAATCACTATTTATTTCCACAGATCATATAATACTATACTTGTTTTTACTATACCTAGGTTATACCACGAATGTGTGATAGTGGCGCGAATATTAGAAAAGCTACCGTTATGATGAGAGGTAGCATATAGCATACCTACCTTTCCTTTTAAAGGCTCACATATTTTAAAGATCTTCAGTGAGCATTCTAGAACTAGGATTCACTAAATATTTAATCTTATAATCTAAGTAACTACCTACAAAGAATATGTAAAAATATTTTGTAATATTATATAGGTATAATATAAAACCTTTTTCGGTGTTGGATGTTTTTACAGTAATTTGTAATCATTATAATCAGGATGTAACATAATATAATTTAGTTTAATAAAAATAAATAATGAACAACTAATATTTTTATTTTATTTGCAAATAAACATGAAATAACTCAATTAAACACCATTTACATATTTTTGCATACATATCTTTAAAAACAAGATGTTCCTTAATTTTGAATAAAATTTTTAGAATGAAACGAAATCAAAATCCGAACACATTAAAATGGTTAAATACTATTATATTATATTACAGGTTTCAAGATATAATAATTATCATGAGCCTAAAATTAGATACCTTTTTTTATTTTTTTATTTTATTACCTATTGCAATTTGCAGGTATAATTGTTTGACGTAAGTCGTAACCAACCAACAACTGTTGTTAAATTAACAGAATTATGTAAAAATCCTTTTTAAATCCTGGACACTGGGACACGTGTGAGATATTTTTTTTATAGTTTAAAACTACAGAATCAGCATATCTTACGTTTGCCATTATTTAATGACTTGGGAAAATTTAAAATAATCTGACATCGTTTTTTATTGATGTCTTATGCGAATCATGCTGGAGGTAAATTCTGCTTAATATTTACTGCCTCACTTAGCATTTCCACTCAGATAATTATAGTTGACACAACAAGTTTTAAATGAAAAATACGCAGACTGCGTACGCAACCTAATGCGCAGATTTTTGTTTGTATAATTATAAACCCCTGAACTTTTTAGAATAGCAAAATTGTTTAAAGGCATATTTACTTTTATAGCGCCTTCGCCTTCGGCGTAGCAAAGGCCTTGTTTGTAATAATGTCTCATCATTATATAGTAAGTTTATTTTTCAAATATTTATGTAACGTTTTTTTGCAATATAAAATTGTATTATTGGAATTGGCAATGCCTGCCAAACCAAAGTGGCCCAACACGAATTAATATATTATATTCTAGTACTATAGCGCTGTATGACCCGGCTATTCCCATCGCCCGGGTAGTATTTTTGTTAATTTTTCAATTTTTTTAATATTCTTATTCTAATTCAAGCGGAAACAAATGCAATAAACCGAAAATCATTAAATCGTTCAGCCGTTCTTGAGTTGGGGTAATCTCTGGATCTACTGAATCGAATATAATATATCGAATAACGATATTATATTATTTTAGATAATTATATTATTTTACTAAGATTTTACTATTCAAATGGATAAATAGGTTTATTCCTTCACAATAAACTTAAAAACTTAAGGATTTTTTTAGTCTGCGACATCGTAGCATTGCGCTTGTTGCGAAAAGGTATTGTTTACCTGTTTGGTGGAAATGATGAAGCAGTCTTTTGGCAACATAGTACCTATAAGCAAAAATTCAAACGATGTGTGGTGTACCTTGAATAAGAATGAATTCAAAATGCAGGTTACGTTTTTATATTTTGTTTATATAACGTAGGTACTAAAAGAAAATGTATTATGCAGTAGCATTTCTAGTGAAAAGAATCAAAGTAATTATTTTGTGAAAAAAAGTCTAGGTAATTTATCGTTCTTATGCCGGAACCAACTCTTTTGGATTGAAATATGTTTGTATTTGATACCTAGTTAAATTATCGAGGAAGGCTAAAAGCTTAATAGCCTTATATGTTTTATAATACGCTACGATCCAATATCCATAGGAGCGGAGCTTCAATGATAAATGTTACAAATATGAAAAAAAAAATATTTTTTGAACGAAGGTGTGTCTCTAAATCAATGTTAATCTTAGATTATTGGATGTGAAATATTGATGTCGATTTAGTATTTTATTAAAATAACAATTATATTATGTACATTAATATTAATACTAATTTCAGTTGTTTCAGTAAATCAAAATTATTTATTAAGTACCAATACATTGAGATAACACAATTTAAACACAACGGTCAATGATTTTTTATTTAATTGAACGTATTAATAGATACCATTACAAAAAATGTTTTTTTTTATTTATACACTTTTCATCTAAAACTCTACCCAAAATGGGGGTTTATTATTGGGACTATTCGTATTCATTACTTAACTAGAAAATAAGAGAATAAAAAAAAAGACGGGTTGCACTCCGGGAGTGCCGGCAGAAGTGAAAACTTGATTATTAACGTTCAGCATGTTTGATATTTTGGAATGGTATTCGTCTTACGCATGGAATATAAGGGCTAAAAAAAAAAAATCCGTCTTACGCTTTTTCGATCAGGCCACGTGTCCTGACGCGAGTTTAAGATTTTATACCCAACGCCGCTAAAGAAGTTTTCACTTCAAAAAGTGCATATAAAATTGCATACGTAGGTAGGAAGATACATGTTTAATGTTAATATTAATAATCCCGTCTAATATAAAGCTAGCCATAAAAAAATATATTGACGACGCGGTTGGCGCAGTGGTAAAGTAACTGCCTACTGAGCCGACGGTCCCGGGTTCGATCCCCGGTCAGGGCAAATATTTGTGTGATGAACTCAATTATTTGTTCTTGGGTCTGGGTGTTATCTATATAAATGTATTTATTAAATATTATATTTATCGTCGCCTAGTACCCACAACACAAGCCTTAATTGAGCTTACTGTGGGACTAGGTCGATTTGTGTAATAATGTCCTATATTATTTATTTATTATTTATTATTTAATATCTTTGTAGTATGTACTGTAATGTCTTTGTTTGCAGGTAATTTAAATATTAGTTAGTCTTTTTCATTGTTCTCTGAGCCCATGTGTTTTCTGCACAGATCACAGAAACTGTTTTCTGACATATTTTTTTAAAAGTACAATTGTTTTTATGTAGAGTATCTAGACTTCAAACATGTTTTCCTATACCTACGCTTGTTAAATTCAAATTGAAACAAAATTGAATTTTAATTACCTTCCTAATGGAAAAATGATTAATCTGTTTCTATTATTTACTGAATACTTGATAAGTCAAACATTATATAAAATATAAAAAAAAATTATTTAAAATACTATAGCTCTTTTTAGCAGTTTCGTACAACCCCAGAACTGTAAAGGCTAACAGTTTTGTATGAACGTCTTTGTTTGTTTAACGATGTGAAACAATTGCTGAGCTTAATACGATAATTCCCTGCATTTATATTAGTGGCAATGAGTGACTGCGAACGCAAGTTTCAGCCATATCAGTCCCTGCCGGAGCCGCGCGCAGATCCAACGCGCAAATATATAAAAGATACAACACGGAATGTACATAATATAGTCGAGACAAACTGTGATTTGTGATTGTGTCAATGGGTGAAATGAAAATGACTACTTTCCCCGATATTATGAGAAAATGCTTCAAAATGGGACTGTTCAAAAGTGAGTTGCTTTTGTTTTGCGAACATTTCTTTCGTATTTGGAATTGAAGTTGTAAAATTCGGAAAATTTATTGGATTTCAATTTTAATTGGGCAATTTAAGGTGACCTATATTTAATGTACCAATAAAACCTGCAGAAATTCTTTACAATTGTTAGATATTTAATATATCGCGACTTTATTATTATTTTGAACGTGATAGTAGGATCAATGAAATGAAATGCATGTAATAATAGCGCTTTAATTATTTTTTTGTATTTTAAGAGATACTTGCCTGTAACAGCAAAAACACTTATTTATTTTTACTTTTTAATATAAATTTTCTGAACGAATTCCAAATAAATTGCAATGCTTGATGTTTCAAGTCAAAGATTATGAGTATCGATTACTTACAAATAATTTAATTTTAACTTTCATTAAGTACCTACGTACCTACCTATATATTTTATAATCATTAACGATGTAGGATAACGATTAATTTAAAAATAATCATGTTTTAATCGTGTAACTAATTTGTATTCGCTTTATTCGGCTAAACAGCGAATTTTTATCCGTATATCGCAATTCGCAAACTAAATTTAAAATTCAAACAATGCACTATAAGTTACTTAATATTCATCGGTGTATCCGGACTAAATTTAATGAAAACAAACAATTGTTAAACATAAACAATAGATGATAATCTATTTTCATCTAATAAAAATACCACAGATAGCACAAGACAAACAGATATAATCAAGAAAGAAGGTTAACAATGCAGTTAAATCTCTTTAGTGCTTGATAAAGTCAAGTGTCGTGTGTCGAGGTTTTACATTTATTTCTTCAGCCTTGGAAGGGTTTTTTTAAATTGTACGAATGTTATACTTATAATGCAATGTTACAATATACACGGTCGTTTATTTTTATACTAATGAACTGGATTGAAATCGTCAAATATATCTTGCCGTATTCAAACTTTACCAATTTTTGTCAATTGTATCTACTGTATAAGAAGAATATGAATTAGTTAGTTATAACATAGGCAGTAGTTTAAATATCTTAGCAGACATAGAGACAGACAGACAGACAGCGGGAAAAAATTGTTTTATACTATGTAGTGATAAAGAAAAAAATCGCACTTTATATAATATCGTGCTCAATTTTTTGTACAATTTAGTTTTCCAAATTCTAAATCCTACCACCCCAATATAGGTATTAACAATGACCATATTTTTATTATTGCATAGTGCCATAGTAAATAATAAAGTGATTAATAAACAGTAAACAAATTGATTAGATACTTAATATTTTATTTCATATCTCAGTGATCATCCAAGTTTATGATCAATAATAAAAGCTCTAAACATGAAATGTGGAAAGGATCACTATTTTCATTATTTCTGGCGTCTAAATTTTCTTCCATTAAATTTTCAAAAGTCTTGTTGATGCTCTGCATAACTTCCATTTTTACTAAGAGTCAATTTACTGCAATTATATATTTTTCCTTCTAAACAGTTAAATCTAATCAGCGCAGATATCTTATAGTATTCTATAGACATTCTGTAACTATATTTCTAGCCTTGATTGAACACAAATAAGCCAATATTTAACCTGAATATTAAGATCGAACCTTGCGCCGAGACAATGCAACCAAATAAAATCTTTTTTTTAAGATTTATTGTTTAAATGCTTCACTCTAAAGTCCTTGATTAATATTTAATGGGTTAATCATCTTGAACATAATGAATAACATTATTGAAGTGAAACTTCTTTATCGGGGTTGGAAAAAAATTTAGTGTAACATTTTTTCGTTACGCGTGACATTTTTCCGTTACGCGCCATCTTTTTCTTATCCTTACCACGCGTGATTCGACGTATTTCTGAAAAGTTGCATATAGTAAAATATTTTTTGAAAAATAAGGTCATAAAGAAGTTTCACTTCTTACGTGTGTACACTAGTACACGCACACCATTTTTTTTAATTAAATGACACCTAGAGGCACGAAATTGAATAATTATTATAAACTGTAATTGTATTGAATAAACAAGGAATATTTTAATAGTAAAAATACTTGTGATATTTTTATATTAAGTACGTGATATTGTAATGTTCTGCTTATCTTAAACAATGTGTTTCGATGTTACTAATACCATTTGTTCTTGTAGAAAAATATTATTTACTATCTTAGGTTTTATTTTACCAGATTTAATAAATAAGTTAGTATTCTAGGTTTATGATTCCATAACATTAATTGAAATTCTTATTAGTAAATTCAATTATATTTTAAGTGATAAAAAATAATGTTGTGTGTGTTACTTTCAAAACTTGTTCCTAAAAAATAAAAAATAAAAGAATTAGAAATAAGAAAAGGAAGCGACAAAATTAATTATAATTATAATTTATTAGGCTTTATAAAATTTGACAGGATAATATATTTTATGGGATTATATATCGTGGTATTGATATTTTTGAAGATATATTTTGATAGAGCGGCTTTATCCTATACCATCAAGTTGATTACATTAATAATTACCCATTACACAGAATTGTAGTAAAATTTATTATCATTATTTGGCTATTTTGACACACATTTTAATCTCTCATCACAATCTAAGTAGGTTACACATTTTTGATACAGATAAAAATAGTAAGAGATTTGCTATTTTAGCAATTTTTTATTGAAATACAATCAAATATACGCCATACCCTAATTTTTAATCTAAAAAGGCTATAGACTATAGAGCTCTTTTTTTTCATAACTCTTTATTCTCTGTGTGCCTCTTTTTAGTTTTCCGTGCCCTTTAAAAAGGAATGATGTTTTCAAAATTCAATACAGATATTCAACATTTCGCAGCTTACTTATTGAATTATCAACTAAGAAGCCTCAAAAATGGAAATTATTTTGCGGTTTTTGTGGGTTTTTTTTCCACCAAATATTGAATGACATCTGTTTGTTATCAACGTTTGTACAGAAATAATTACCG
Source organism: Colias nastes (assembly GCA_907164665.1). Taxonomy (NCBI): domain Eukaryota; kingdom Metazoa; phylum Arthropoda; class Insecta; order Lepidoptera; family Pieridae; genus Colias; species Colias nastes. The sequence continues at coordinate 11,139 of CAJQZM010036229.1, forward strand.
GAAAATACAACTTAAGCAAAATATTGACATGGACACTTAGAATTTACGTATTTTATTCAGTTAGCAGCGGGGAAAATTACACCTCACCACAAGGTAAATTTTCAATAGATGTACGAATTACGATGTCGTCAAACAATTGTTACACTATTTTTCTGTTATTTTAGTCAATATTTCTCTGAAATTTCCGTAATAAATTAGAATTTGGTTTCCTGACTTCGATAATTTTTATGACAAAACTAATTCATAGCAAAATAAAAAAAACTCATTTAATTCTTTAAAATAATTATTTCGCTATTTGTAATCAGTTTATCATATAAAATCTATGTAGTAATAACAACGGTTAAGAAACTGCAAGAATAAAAACGTGCATATAAGTATTAGGTAGTATTGAGTAATTTAGAAATAGTATACATTTTTATGGCTTAGTAACTAGATATTATGTCGCAGGCAAATTGTATTATTTCGCCGTTTACAAATGCTCGGCATTTTGTAAAATGCTGAGGATTTACTTTTTCCAAAATTCTACAAAAAGACGGTCGCGAGACGACGGAGCCCCACTTCGCGGGGCTCCTATTTCTGTGTAGTTAAAAAAACACAAACCTAACTTAACCCATCCCCTTATCCAAACCAAAAACTTCTGATTCTCGACATATTACAAAATGCCAAGCGTTTGTAAACGGCAAAATAATACAATTTGACTGCGACAGATATACTATGTGGTTATCAACGAAGGGATTGAGCTTATGATAAAACATCCGGTATTGCTTGTTCAATCTAGACCAAAGGAATTGAATAATTTAAATTCTTACCTAGAATGACCTCATTTCGTCAACATAAGCATTATAACTAAGATCAAAAGCGCACGCTTTATTGCAATATAAAGCATTGTCATATTTTTTTCTTGAAAATCATTGTAATGTTTTGTAAAAATATTGCAAAAATATACTGGCATTATTTAGACCTACATAATATGTTTTTGTATAAAAAAATCCTTATCAAAAAGCCTTTGAGTAATTCGTAATCAAACAGAATTAGGGACAATATAAGATATATATTTGTATCACAAAGTATTACAGTAGAAACGTGAATTGAAAATTAATTTGTCGCTTGGCTTATAGACGGTTGTCTTAGCGGTCGATCGACTTTATTGTATCTAGTATCTACACAATGGATTACAAAATTTATGCACATTTTTTGCTATATATACGAAGTTTTGATATGTTAATGCAATATGAATAATTAAATGAAATAATGAATAACTTGAATGTTGAAATACTAACTATAATAAAAAATATGCATAACTTAACGTTCGAAATAATAAAAAAAATTAAATTTATTTTGTAATTTGTTTGGTCTAGTTCTTCTATCAGTTATAAAAAATCCTTACCAAAAATTTTAAACATGCTATAAGAAACTTTATGGATAACAAGCCTCGAACTTATATAGCTGTATAGAAAATAAACTTTCATGACAAAACAATTTTATTAAGTTTCAGGTTTGTTCAGAAAATACATTATTCTCCTGCCGTTTCAATTAATCTCAAGTGTTTTAATTGATACACTTCACGATGCACGTTACAGAAGAATCATTTAAAATGCCATAACTAATTAAATAATTATTTCAATCAATTACTTATGTAGAGTACCTAAATCAGCGTTCATATAATTATTATTTTATTTAGCTAGTATAATAATTAATAATACAAGCTTCAACCTGCAGCTTCACTCGTGTAGTCCAGGAAAAGTAGTCTAAATGATGAGTTTATTCCTGCATTAATGCCATTCTATTATTTCCACCTATTGAACTTTTACGATTAGGTATAATAGTAGTAGAATACACTTCATCAATTATACTATAAATTCCAACCATTTCAAACATAGGTTTTGGTTTATTTTAAGTAATTTTTTAGAAACATAAGATAGGATGTTCAATTAGTAAGATTAATGCGTAACCCTTCAATCGAATCCATTACAGCAATTGTTGTATCTATTATCTACATTAACTGATTATCACGCTATATTAAGATCAAGAAACCGAAAACGATTCAAGGATTAGACTGATTGCATGCAAAAAATTCAACAATATACAGACGACTCTATATGAAATAATATATCAGCGGTTCATTATCTTTTTCTTTTTAACGAATGAAACATCTCGTCACTATTTTTTGTTGCATCGAAGTACCGCGCTCCTTTTGTCCACAGATAAAACATGAACATGTAGATAGAGTATAATAAATAATATGATATTTTGTCAAAGAATATTTTTGTAGTCAGTATTAAGCCAAAGGATACATTTTGTTGAAGATCTGGGATAGTCTAGACTTTAATTAAATGTAATATCTACTACTTTTAAACCGGTTTTAAACTGAACAAACAGGCAACTTTGTTTTCACCCAAGTAAAGCTGTAGTGCAAGGGCCTTTATGTATCTATAGTATAATGTATATAGTACGTTATATCGGTGGTATAATGATATTGTAATGCCAAATACTATCACTAAGTAGTAACTCAATTGAACGTAGGTAATCCGCTGCGTGTAATTTTATCACACCCTCGACATCCGCAAATATGTAGCATATTATTACATAAAAATATATGACTACTATAGCAGTCACGGAGGAAAATTTATATGGAACAATAATTGTATATTGTAATAATACTAAAATAAAACACGATCTTGTAGAATTCTTATGACCTACGACAATGGTGAACCTGTTAGTCTAACTCTAACTATTATTAACATTGCCTGTTAGTAAACATTAGTGCAATATCCTAGCGATGTTTACTCAAATCTCTTAAATATTATTTGATACAAGTTTTATCACAAGTAATATGAAATATCGTTTCGAACCCAAGCTTTTATAAAACAAAGAACTGTTCTAGAACATTTTTAAAATAGGTATTATCGATCAATATGCACGATACAGCACGCGGAATTAAATGAATGCACATAAAAACCTTTTTATAATATCCAGATCTATTTTTTACATTAATAAAATTTAATATGTTTAGTTTTTGCTTTAAACCTGAATCAGTTCAAGTGAACGGGTAACATTCTGCAGTATACAACTAAATATAGAGAGGTTCGCCTTGCCCATTGTTACTTCATGTTCGTGGTAAAAAATATTTTAATGACCGCGAACCTATTTGAAAACATTACCATTTACAAATAAATGATTATAACTCATGATTATTCATAGGCCTTTGCAGCCATGTCAGAATTATAAAAAAAGCTGAAAAAAAAACCGACTGCCAGTTCTGAAATGAATCTGAAACAAAAAAAATAAAAATTTAATCAGTTTTGCTACTTATGTTTTTAATGTTTTAGATAGTAAATATCGTAACTTTTCTTTTGTGAAACCGAGGCAAAGCAAGGTCGCATAATTGCTACATATTTTTATTATTGTTAGTAAAAGTACAAACAGTTACATGCACATAGTCATTGTCAGAATTTAATCGTTATGATGACTAGAACCGGTTCATGGTTTCTGCCAAGGATACAATAAGAAAATGTATTAATTAGCTACCTCTCCAATAATGAAATACATATACAGTACTCCAAAATTAATAATGCGCATGCAGATCTTCGCTAATTATCGTATTTCCAGAAACACCCGAATCACCCCGAATCATTGAATCGTAAGTGCCCTAAACAATGCACTTGCATCTTGCACCTTGTTCAAAAGAAATAGGAGTCAATTCAGAGTCATACACAATCGAAAACAATTCAGGCGATAGGTGACGGTAGCCTGTCAGTCAAAAATTAAAAAATCCGTCAGTCGTCTTTATATATTGGTGGTAACCGCACGTATTATCTCTGTATGGAATTATATAGAGCTGCTGTTACATACCTTTCTTAGTTTTTAAGTTGAATTTTCCGATAAAATGGTTATTTACACAGGTAGCAGATAGCAGTGTGGAAAGTGAAAATTAATAAGAGCATAATGAAAGTTCTGATCATTCTACGATATCAGAAATAGAGATAATCCCTGATTCTGTAAATCCTTTGGACTGAGATTTTAATGATTAGATTTCTACAATTTAAATGTAAACCAGTGTTTGAAAATCATTTTTTTAAATATAAACTTTGTCTTATTTTAACCTTCCATACATCCATCATTACGCCAGCTTCAGTAAGACACTTTAATAGTTCTAAGTATAGAATTTTCCGAGTAAATCAATACAATAAATATATATTCGCAATCGTGTGGCTTATCCTCGCTATTAACTTACATTGAATTATCGAAACAAATTTCGTTACTTATCTCTTTTACCATAAAATCACAATAAAACTCATAATTCTAATAAACTATGCATGAAGAAAATACATTTAACCACTCTATATACATATCATCTTCGGAGGCTCGGGGAATATGACAGTGCCGAACAGTGACGAATTTTTCTATGCGCATTATCAGTTTGGGAGTACTGTACTTACATATTAAACTTTTTTATTCATAAAATTAATATAACAAAAATGAAAAACATCAAATCTATTTTTTACCGATTCACAGTTGCTAACTAAAAGATGTGTCATTTAATTTTAAAAATGTTTTTGAACGCAGGTAAATATTTTGGAGCGGAAAGAAAAGTCATAAAGCGTTTAAAATTCATTACCAATCTGCATAACTTACTATTACATACTCGTATAGTACATATAAATATTAAAACTATAACCACTTATGTAAATAAATAACGCGAATGAAAACGTGTACAATATTGTAACATATCAATGAACAATATTATGACACTTGACAGTACACTTACGGCTATTATTTTAGCGTAAGAGCTAGCGCGCAAGAGCAACTTTTGGGAGATGGGAGAGACCAAGAAGCTTATATCATATACACTGGAGATTTCGGTATGAACATTTGACGTGTAACAAGAAAATTGTTGTGTTTTATCACTTTCACACCTAACTTGGTATTGCCACTGTTAATACGAAGTTTTCCCAAGGCTACTATGTATGCTGTAATATTCTGTGCAAAAGGTTAGTTTTTGTACATGAGTTTGTTGATAAATTGCCAACAACGTCATTCAGAAGCATTGTTGGATGAGACAATTATTATTTATGCTAAATAAAATAAGTATCTGAACCAATTATTAAAAAGCGATACTCCCTGATTATGGGTAGTTACCATAATAAAATTGTAGCAACTCTCACTTTGACAATATGGCATAAGTGTCAAAAAAATTGCGTCGCTTCGAATATTTAAGTTAATATTGTTGCGTATTTAATAAATATTTTACGAATATAAATAATGTATTGCATTGTGAAAAATTGCAGAAGTTTTTGGACACCAAATTCTGGCATAAAATTTCACAGGCAAGTGTATATTTACGCTATTTACAATATTCCTCGATACTCATGCATTTACCTGTTTAGAATCATTTTCATGGCAAAAATCGTCAATTTTATCATCATTTTAGTAATCAATCATGCTAAATATCTTCTATCTATCTTCTTTTCCTAATAATTTCATCATTTTTCAATAAACCAATTTAACAAGTAAGGTAACCATGATGACGAGTTTTTACGGATAGCGAAGAGAAAATATTGTAATAGTTAACAAAATTATGATGAACATTTAGAACACCATTTCAAAGATTTTTATACTAGTAATGAAACAACGCACGACATCGATATTGCACTCACATGTGGTTTTATGTTTGTTCTTCTTTAACATAGAAATTAATAGTTCTTTTAACTTACCAAATTTTTTTTGTTTTACTTATTTCAGCTTTCCAAAAATGAAATAAAAAGAAATAAATGGCTGTCCATAGTGCCTATCAAGGGTAAAATTTATCAACATGCCAGAATATTCAGTTTGCATTTTAAGCCTGAGGATTAGGTACGGTCCAGAAAAAAAATACCTTTTGAAAAGTGCTATACCTTTTTATTTACCACATTCTTGTTACTGCGTCTCAACTGTGGATAAAGTAATTTTAATTATATTATAATTAACCACCATGAAACCATTATTAACCGTAAGTACAGCTCCTGAAAGACATACGAATTTCTGAGAACTGTAATATCGTTACCACACATCAACACTAGCGATGCAACTCTCCCTTTGGAATATTAAAAAGTTTTAGACTGAAGCTTGAGTAACCAAAACGATGTTTTAATGTATGTAGCACTCATTTTAATTAAAAAATCGTAGTATGAGATCAAAAGTTATCAAGCGTTATTTAAAACTATCATTCTCTACCAATTAAAATGGTATGTACCTATAAAGATGATAATTATTCATGTAAGTTGACCAGTAATATTATAATATAAATACTGTTAAAAATATATGTCGTTATTATTTATAGACCATGATTTTTAGTTTTTTTTATTTCGAAAAATCCTGAATATACAAACCAGTGTGGTCACCCACAGAAAGAGACAAAAAACAACACTGACGTCATTGAAGGTTATATTTTCTTGTGACAAGTTAATGGTCATAGTGCAATCTCCAGTGTATTAGATATAAGCTTCTTGGGAGAGACAAAATAGTTGCGGAGACAAAAGTTGCTCTTGCGCGCTAGCTCTTACTTACTAGTTATTACGCGTATGTTGTTATTCTTGTCAACACAAACAATCACGGCTTATCGCACAATAACCTTTTAGGTTATACAATATAATAATTATAGTATACTTAGATATTGGGGCATCTTACACTTCCTGATTATTATTTTATGAGATAATAGAGTATGTTTGTTTATTAATTGATTTATAGTATGGTATTCATTCATAAAGACCGTTAGATTCTGGCGGTAGAGCAACTTGCGTTCATAGACTTACGAAACAAACAAAATTACTAAAATACAGCAAAGTGCAAATGCATATTTATTTTTTTTATATTTATAGTGTATAATGGGAGATAAGTACTTTATATTTGGGTATTCAGGGCTCAAACGAAGAGAAGAATTGATGACGGGTTTCGAAATAGAGCAGTCATAGTACACCGTATAATTTATAGTCATAATTTGGTTAGTAAGAATGTTTTTTAATAATTGAAGAAGTATCACGCTTTGTCATGTCTAACTAACAAAAGTACGCTATTTTGTGAGAAATGAATTGATTGAATATGTATTTATACGACTTGAAACTAATTCTCAGCTCTAGCTAATTGTTTAACGAAAATCTAAAACTAGATATATTATAATTTACATAAAATTAATATGGAATATTATTATATTTTGATTTAAATAATTAAGCCATAATTCATATTAAGTAATATTTGTTACACGCAATTGTTTAGTTCAAGGAAGGCGCAAAATATATATTTGCATTAAAAGGAAACTGTTATCTAAATATAAAGATTAAAATATTAACTTTAACACGATTATTAGATGCTTATCTCATCCAATTATTTAACGAACTAGTATTTTGAACATTGTAATTGTAACATGTAATAATTATTTTATTAATTTCCTTTAAGTATTATCCTTGTTCACTTCTATGCATAATTAGTCTAGTCTCATAAAATATTACAATTTATATATGGTTGGACCGATTTCGATAATTCTTTTTATAATATTCCTTGAAGTACGAGTATGGTTCTTATGAAGAGAAAACGTAAACATGTACCACGGGCGAAGCCGGGGCGGACCGCGAGTACCATATAAATTATCAAAGAACGTTAGTCGCATTTGTTTTCAAGTTCTACTCAATCTTTTAGACTTTCGTTGTCATGAAATCTTCAGTATTTCAAAATATCTACTGAACTACTGTATTGTTATAACTACACCTTGACAGTTGATGAAATAAAGATTAGTTTAGTAGCAAATGTACATATTAAATTGTTTTTTCGAATGCAAATAAAAACAAATCTACATTATTTTTATTTTATGCCATCATATTCTATATAACTTCGCCAAAATAAAGAGCATCTTTTTCACGGTCTTACAAATATAATAGGATAAATTAGCATACGTCTCTAGGTATGCTTATTGTATGCTTGCAAATTTTCACCTTGCTTCCTACAAGAAAACAAAAAAAAAATACACTAAATACAAACATTTGGAGTAAAACTCACAAATATCACATACAAGCTTTGCCCCATGGTTTTACCCCTATTAGTCTTAGCGTTTTTATTAGTCTTAGCGTTCTTTGCTCTGCTCCTATTAGTCTTAGCGTGATGACCTATATATAGCCTTCCTCGATCAATGGACTATTTAGCATTGAAATAATTTTTCAAATCAGACCCATGGTTCCTGAGATCGGCGCGTTCAACCATACAAGCAACCAAAAAGTCTTAAGCTTTATAATATTATCATTTATCATAGATGAACAATTTGACAAACTCATAGTTTTCCTTTATTTAAACATATTTAGTATCATAATATTCTCAGGGTGGCCTTTATGTTATTTCTTTAGGATATTACAAAAAGCAAAAGGAAAATCGCTATTATAGTAATGACCTAGCTATTTTTATTAATAACTTGACGTCCTTTATATCCTACTGTTATGGCTAACTTATTCGGAAATTATACACACAAAGAATTAGGCGTTCATTTTATGTTTGGACAATAAGGCGTTTATTATTATCCGCTTTATAATTAAAAGTTTACACAATTTGTGTTGTAATAAAACATATTTTTATAATATGTATAACCTCACTTTAATTTAAACACAAACTTGTGTGAGGATAAATGGTAATTCTGATATATTATGTTTACGTCCGTATTACCCTGTTGTTTCATATAAGAACATTTGAATGAAATTAAGGCAGGATAATAGGAAACTATAAATTTTATAAAAGCTTACAAGAGATTACCTGTTCACGGTGTTTTGAAATTTGTTCTTACGTATGCAACAACATTTTGTTTATTACAACACTGCAGAGCGTTTTGAAATGTCATTACATTTATCATTACACACATTACAAAAAATGAAGCGAAAAACATGTTGTTTTTAATAAAATGTAATGTTACCTTTACCTTTCTATAATTTTAAATGAGGTAAACAAACGAGGCTAGTAAGTGATAATTGTTAAATATTAATGATTCTATTTTAAGCTTATCGTATAAATTTTGGCACTTTTCACTTTCCTTCAACAAGGTCATCCTTTACGTACTTTTTATGGCAATCATTTCCTTAGTCCTCCTGTTGACGCACTAATCAATTAAGGTTTTTAATATTCCATTGTTTTTCTTATTAACTCAGCTTGATTGGTTTTTGATAATATTTATTATGATGACAATGTCAATGCCTTGTTGTAGACATTAATAGTGGATTTCCTTTGTCGAGGAAAATACAGTTTTTATATAAGGAATGTTAAAATGGAGAGTCCTAATCGATTAAAATTTAGCCTTTAGAAATAAGAACTCTATTTCCCATCACTATTTGAATTTATTGTAGGATATTGTGAATTCATATAGGTACTAATTTTACCAGTTTAATTCATTGTTTGGCAATTATTAAACTCGTAAGTTCGGAAGTAATGTTTAAAGATCGTTCGTAAACTCACAAAGTACCTTCAGAACCATCACGAATTACTTCTATTTTTCTATTTTAATCACTTTTCTCCAAAAAACGATACAGTATGTTTACCGACCGTTCATCAACTCACATAGTAGCTTCAGAGCTAACATGAAAAATTATTTTTTGTATTTGATTCAACTTTCTCCAATGATTCCCTTATAGTGACGTAGGTACCTTATAACGACGCATCAGGGCTCACCAATATCGATAGGTCCCTTAAGCGGAAGAGACGTTATATCGCAGTAATGAGACCAGTGACCGTAGTCACAACGAATCAGCTTCATGTGTTTGTTTCCGGACTCGTCCCCTAGTACAGATGAGGATACTTGTACGAAATAGTACAGCGTATATAACATAGCGTTGTATTGGTAAAAGAAAGGAAGAGTTCATTGTTAAATCATTCACGTAAGTAGAATGTAGGTTTGACTTTTAATAAACTTATTTCCGAACCTGCGGTATTTTTTTTTGTATTTTGACGTTTGAAAAGCGCTTCTAAACGCAGTCTAGGAGAATAAATTTTTGAGTTTAAGTTTAATTGGATTTTGAACTTATTTAGTAATAGTTTACAAATTCTATAAAGCAATATTTACCTACTAATCCAAAGTACCTAAATTCGACATTCCTCGAATTATTACTGTGTCAAAAACATATACAAACTCTAGTAAGATGTTAATACATATGTATATCTTTCCAATATAGACTCAGGTCCCCATGCTACTTGTCATTCATAAATTGCTACTCGCATCTTGTGAATAAAGAAATGTTACATAACATTACTCCGAGGATATATTATGTAAGTTTAAACACAGGTAATATAATACTATGCTAGGTAGGTATAACTAAATAAAACTAGACTAAGTATCGACTATTTACCGATTTTTTTTTGTATATTTGTCTGAATATTTGCAACAATTATGCCCATAAGATATTGAATACTGATATACATAATTTCATTTCCATATGTAGCAAATAAATTAAAACAATGCTAATAAAAAGGAAATTACCTTGGAGATGCGCGTTATGTCATCAGAGGTCGTCAACCAAATCTCCTTGATGTCATTGAGATGGTGAATTTGTTTATATAATATTAATTTATACGATCAGTGGGAATATTCGAGGCGAAATATAATAGTACTATCATAAACCAAAAAGGTATTAATGTTTATAAATCAAATTAGTGTCCGACCGAAACTGGTTTCCAGGCCGAAACCGAAACCGAAACCGAATGTTCGGCCGTGGCTTCAGTTTCGGCCGAAACCGAAACCGAAACCGAAACTCACGTGGTCAAGTATGAAATTTCTAAAAATACTGAACTTTGTTGCATTTTACCTATTATTTTGCCTTAATTAGGGCATGAAATGAAAACACAGTATATTAAATTTGTTGTAATCATTTATTTAATCTACACTATATAATATTATAAAGAGGAAAACTTTGTTTGTTTGTTTGTTTGATTGTAATGAATAGGCTCATAAACTACTGGACCGATTTTGATGAAATTTGGCACAGATAATCTTTAGACCCTGAGAAAGAACATAGGCTACCTTTTATTGCGAAATATGTACCACGGGCGTAGCCGGGGCGGACCTTAATAAGAATACTTATAGTTTATATTCAACTACCTAATTACCACACATTAACGAAAGCACAGAGCAATATTTACACCTTAACAAGGTTATTTATAAAGGGTAAGTAACAGACAGGAGGCAATCAAGCCAATTAAGCTAGCTCATGATTACTGCACTCTAAATGGGTATTGCATATATCTATTCATTAGCATAGCATTCGAATATTTTGTACTTTTATAAAAGTTCTCTATTTATGGTGCTTTTTTATTATTTTAATTAGAAGAGCTCTAGATTTCAATGTTTTGTTGGTTGCAGGTTGTATACTGTAGATAAATCTAAACTTAATATTATAAAGCTGAAGTGTTTGTTTGTTTGTTTGAACGCGCTAATCTTAGGAACTACTGGTCCGATTTGAAAAATTCTTTCAGTGTTAGATAGCCCATTTATCGAGGAAGGCTATAGGCTATATATTATCATTACGCTTAGACCAACAGGAGTGGAGCACTGCGGGTAAAACCGCAGGGCACAGCTAGTATCACATAAAATTAGATGTGATTTATTAGGTTTTTTTCTTTTTAACACATGTATTTGTACGAAATACTACGGCTCTACTAAGTTTCTGAAATGTTTACATGCTGTACACATAGTGATTATATACTCTTTGGCTGTACATACTTAATATTATATTATCTGTGGTATTATTATTATTATATTTACGCCGCCATCTCTATGAAAATCATATCAGCATAGAAATGGCAATAATAAATTAAATTGACCTTATGTTACGCGGTTTTGTGCTACATAGATAAAAGTATGAATAAAAATAGTATTTTATTATCAGCTTAAGACGCGACGTTAAAGATCTGCGTAGGTATAATATGTTCTCTTTTTAATTTACCCTACATTCAATTCGCAGAACCTTGAAAAGGGCATAAGATACAATATTTGGGTTCTAACTTAGGAAATCTGTCGTAGTAAAAAGACGGAAGGGAGTTAAATTGCTTGATCGCGATTAACAAAATTTTGTATCATTTGATACCAAATAATATGAATTTGTTGCTTCTATCGATATGCGTTTTGATAAGTACGTAAACCCAGAAAAGAATTCTGATAAACTTGACAAATGAACCTATACATTTATATGTCCAATAAAGTAATGAATTGCTTTTCTTTCCATTGATAAGGCACATAAATAATCGTAGGGATATGGGTCATATAAGTATATCAGACGAAAGCCAAACTTGCCACGCAAAGGAATAGCGGAAGAAAACTGCCGGATACTTCTCTCACTATAAATCGTAATCGGTCGTCGAAACTAAGGTGCAATTTTGTAATTCACGTTAATAAGCAAGTCCGTTCGTTTATGGGTCATGAAAGTTAAAGTGATGTCGTATCATGTTACTCCTTTTAATTTAATACCTACCGTCGTAGTTAGCTCATCTCCATATATACATATATTATATCGCTTAATGTAGTATATAGAGATTAGTCTCGTGTATAAGTACTTAAATATAATTTTATTATTTCACTTTGCCAAGCGTGAATATTTTTAATTTACTATACTATGCAATTTCAGTATGAATCACTACAAAGTGTCATGTAGAAAATTAAATTGTAATCATGTGACGATAGAGGAAAATTTTAGTGGCAGTAAAACTTGCAATGCAAATGCATTATAACTAATTTTTTTCATAAAAAATCAAGGAAGGTGAACATTTAATTAATTGACGATTGCTAGGAAGTGTCAAATGTAAAGCTAATCGATTTTTTGGCGGGAAGAACAACCAATTAACGACCGTGACAATGAATTACAAAGTGTGACAATAGTTTCAACATAACATAAATATTGAGGTGAGGAAAGGAAAGCAGGTCATTGGCAAATAGATTTGTATACAATGTAAAGATATAAATTTTAATAAAAACAAAATCTAGACGTTATTTAGAACATTTGGTTTGCGGTAAAAGAGGAATACAAAATAATTGATTAAATGAAGCAAACATACAGTATTTATGTACCTATGTAATCTATAATTTACTAATAGTAAAATTAATTACGACAAAATAAGGGATTTGTTAAAATTTGCATCAATATATTTTGAGTTTTGAAACATTTTTTTTAATTATTGGATACGTTTCAATTAAGTATAACTTCCAAAAAATAAAACGGTACGTGTTAAAACTAATTGGATAAATGATAGTACTTGGGCGTGTTAGCGTGTTTATGCAGTGGGTTCTTACTAATCGTAGTCTAATGAAATCTATACGTTTTCCAGCCTTGGCCCCAAATGCAAACTATTCGCCTGATGAAGAATAATATCATTTAAGACGCCTGTCCTGCATTTGTTTACAAGTTACTGTGATGTACTTCGAACTACGGCGTGTCATAAATTGTATCGTAAAACGAGAGCAAACGAAGTGTTTTTAAATTATAATCTCATTGTTTATCATATGCATCTACGAAATAGATACAATGAACAATGATGTTATTATTTTACAAAATAGATAAGACAATGTATTGTTCATCGTCATTGACAGTTTTTTGTTTTATTTATGGTTTTATCTAAACTTGATGAAATTAAAGTACCTACATGAAATAATAAGACAGTGACGAGTATGCCTTATCTTTATTGTGTTGGATTATTGTTGATTATAACTAAACACCAACTATTTAATTTCTGTAATTAGTTGCATGTTATTGCAATTTTAAGGAAGAAATATTTTCTGAAAAACAAAAGAATGTGTAAAGAACGAGCTAAAATTACTCGACAACTATATATGAAAATAAAGCGTGTGACAGCGATTGATTTTTAAAATACTAAGAAAATAATACAAAAGATGAGGATTTGTTTCTGAAACCATCCAAAAACTGCATTAGCATAAGAGATTTATATAAAATTGACCGATTTATTTGAGGACCATTCATATTCAATGAACTATTATAATGTGATGTAAATATTTATATGAGACTCTATCCTCTGACACATCAGACATAATTTTTTATTTTGCAGTTTTCATTATATCTTAAATACAATGACTCAAACCGATAAGTACATTATCACCTGTTAGTTCATTGTCAAGGTAGCTGACATTGATGTATTTAACTAACTACGTAACTTTTGTCTTTTAGTAGATACATCATTATATTCTATTATGTATTATGATTAACCGTTTCTGCGTTTATAAGCCTGTTTTAATGAAGAACTTTGTGCCTTTCTTTTTCTTTATTAGATATCATTTCATTTGATTGTTTTTTTTCCTCATGTTTCCAATTAGCCTAAGTTTCCTACACATTTCTAGAAGCCATTAGAAACATTAACTGTTCATAAACAAAGCGCTATAAATACAGTGATTGCTTCAATAAACGAAACAAATTAATATTATGAGGTGTTGCACTTATTACGTAATCAATATGCATCTGCATTTGACATCTATTAAAACTTTGATTCAATTACAAGTATCGATCAAAATTACGAAACATTATTAGTTAGGTACATTTTTAAAGGTACAAAATATCTCAATGTAATCTCACATTTAAATAGGAAAAAAACCTAGTATCGTCATAATATGTAAGTATCAAGAAATTATTACCCACCGGATCAGAAAACAGTTTTTTCAGAGAAAAGTCGGCCAAAAACTTGCTCTTTCAATATAATAGAGTGTGAAAATATAAAGAAAAAAATGATTGATTATTATTATATTTACATACTAGCGACCCGCCCCGGCTTCGCACGGGTGCAATGCTGATACTAAATACACTACAGAAAAACTGTGAACGTTGTATATGTTATGGACCAGGTGATTAATGCGGGCATTATTTATAATGCACGAGCATTATGAATAATGTCTAGCTTTATTGGGCTAAGTGATTAATTACTATCTTAACTTCATTATTTATCACATTGCACGGTCATTATTATAATGCTACATGACAATTGGGCAATTTGATAATAAAGCTATAAGTATTTGACGCGGTGCGAGGGCGGGGAGGGAAGTACGCATGGCATGGAATTAACAGCCAATAACCTTTATAAACTGGGAACAAAACAAGGTGTTTTAAATCAACTATATTCAAGAAACCAATTTACTGTCTGCAAGGAAAGATTTGTTTCGCCTGAAGATGTTCCAGAGACACAGATTTCGCTGAGAGAGTGTTGTAGAATGTCATCTAGATGCGGAGGGCAAGGTTATAACTTATAATAGATGTGGTTGTAAAGGTGGTTGCAAGTCTGATAAATGTAGTTGTCGCAAAGCCAAAAAGTTGTGTATAATTTGCCAAATAATGAGTCTGATTGCTTAAACTTTGGTCCGCCTAAAGCAAAGGGGGCGCAAAGTAAGGACTTAGAAAATTTTTGATCCAACGTCGACGGAGCCCCGCTTCGCGGGGCTCCTATTTCTGTGTAGTTTTTTTTTTTTAAGAAACCTAACATAACCTAACCTAACGGCTAACCTAACCTAAACCTAACCTAACGTAACTGTTGATTAGTTACCTACGTGTAATAATATTGGGCGAATATCTCGGCCATTTTTTATTTTAGAGAAAAGTTGTTCCTATAAAACATGCTTATATTAGCGTAATCTTTACGATAAAACAATAATAAATAGGTGTTATAATGACACCAACTCCATCAAAAATTTTTTATAAAAACATAGCGGCCCGCTCCGGCTTCGCATAGCACGGTCACGGGTATAAAATCTTAATATATTCTTAACGATTTTAAATTCAACCTAGAAAGGTTTTATTCCTTACAAAATGACTTTATATGTCTACTTTCAACAATAAAATAATAATCGACCCAAAATAATTATTAACACAACTAAGCACAACCAAAACGACCGTTACGTCCGAGAGCCCAACGGAAAGTGTGTCAAATCCGCTGTTCAGCTCATTTTTATAAACACCCACTCGGTTCGGGTTGCCAGTTGGGAATTAATTTATAACACGGCCGTTCCTGACAGTGCGGCGTCCTCGACCGCAGCATGACTTCTACCACTAGCATCAGATCCATCCATCATCGTCATCATCATCGTCTTAGCGCTGTCTCAGAAACAAAGGAAAATTGTTAGCGATCAACCTAGTTTCGCGTTATAGCCTGAAGCGTATATCTTATGGAGGGGAACGAAAAATGACGTTCATCTCTATTTTACCATTACCAGTGCCATGGACGCAAGCGTGCACTCAAGCGGCCATAAACAAGGTGTATCTATTAAAAAGCAAATACTTATTACAGAATTAGATACCTTCAGACTTAACACGAATATAGATAAAACTCAAAATGTAATACACCGTCGTAACGACAGTGGCTCCAAGTGCTCTCATAAGCGACAACCAGTAAATAACAGAGACCCATACATTTTGCATGTTCTCTAAGTGGCCTAAACACATTAGCACCACAAAAATTTAAAACAGAGAGACCCATACCTTTTGTACGTTCTCTAGTGGTCTATAAACAATAGCACCACAAACTTTCAAAACAGAGACCCATACCCATGTATGTCCTCTAGTGGTCTATAAACAATAGCACCACAAACTTTCAAAACAGAGAGACCCATACCTTCGTATGTTCTCTAGTGGTCTATAAACAATAGCACCACAAACTTTCAAAATAGAGAGACCCATACCTTCGTATGTTCTCTAGTGGTCTATAAACAATAGCACCACAAGCTTTCAAAACGGAGAGACCCATACCCTCGTATGTTCTCTAAGTGGTCTATAAACAATAGCACCACAAGCTTTCAAAACGGAGAGACCCATACCCTCGTATGTTCTCTAAGTGGTCTATAAACAATAGCACCACAAACACAAAGTCTTCGACAGCAGCGGTGAGTGGCTACCGTCGATCCTCGTTCACGCAGGCATCCCGGCGCCGTAGATTGGTTGCAAGCAGCCCGGAAGCCCGTTGTCAGCAACTGCAGCGGCGCAGTGGATGTGCAGCGCACGTGCCATTGCCAGCGCACAGCACATCGGACCACTGGGAACCCTTGTTGCCTCCTTCAACACGTAGCATGTTGAGAACTGTCCCGTAGCACCTGTTATTATCATAGCAACTAGTTATTTTCTTAACAACTTTGCTTCCCCGACTCGGCCTAACCTGACCATGACTAATCAATAGCCCCAAGGTACTTAATGACTCCCGCTCACAGGACGCAACGGACGTTATTTCGCTACGGTTGAGATAATGTTCTTTCAACACTGAACAACTGAATTGAACAACAACTAATAAGCACTAAATTTAGATGGCAAACGGTCTAAAACGCGTGGCAATCCCACTTCTGATCTTAACGATTTTAAATTCAACCTAGAAAGGTTTTATTCCTTACAAAATGACTTTATATGTCTACTTTCAACAATAAAATAATAATCGACCCAAAATAATTATTAACACAACTAAGCACAACCAAAACGACCGTTACGTCCGAGAGCCCAACGGAAAGTGTGTCAAATCCGCTGTTCAGCTCATTTTTATAAACACCCACTCGGTTCGGGTTGCCAGTTGGGAATTAATTTATAACAATATATAAATCTCGTGTCACAATGTTTGTCCTCAATGGACTCCTAAACCACTTAACCGATTATAATAAAATTCGCACACCATGTGCAGTTCGATCCAACTTGAGAGATAGGATAGTTGAAACATGTAGGTACCACGGGCGAAGCCGGGGCGGACCGCTAGTATATTATATAGCCGGGCGGCCGGCCGGTACCGCCGCAAACGCTACGTCCCGCAATTTTTAAATCTGTAATATCTTCGAAAATATTCACTTAAATCATACGGTGTAAAGGGCCATATAGATCTATATTAAATGAACAATGTATTCAAGGTATTTAATTGGTTAAGGATTAATGCTGTATTGGTTAAATTCGCTTCGAAAATTAGCCATTATTTGTCGTAAAAAGTAAATGACAAAAAAAGTTATTGTGGGTTATCTATAAGAGATAGACATATACCATCGCGGACTTTTCTGTAGACCTTTTCAATGTGTATAATACTTAGTACATTATTTTGATAAAACTCGTAGGGTTCAGCCTGCGTTTGCAATGTAAGCGGAAAAAATGTAATTTTTTACGACATCACATTAGAAACCTCAAAAATAACAGTACTTCTCCACTATTTAATGGATGTTATTATACATATAAACCTTCCTCTTGAATCACTCTATCTATTAAAAAAAACCACATCAAAATCCGTTGCGTAGTTTCAAAGATTTAAGCGTACAAAGGGACATAGGGACAGAGAAAGCGACTTTGTTTTATACTATGTAGTGATATTCATTTATGGACTACTACATGATAAGTAGTAGGTAGGTATAACATCATTGAACGTATATTATCGATAGCAATTAAATAACACTTCGAGAAAGCATAATTTATATGAACACTAGCTTACCGCCCGCGGCTTCGCCCGCTTGGTCTAAAACCTAATAAATTATATACTAAAACCTTCCTCTTAAATCACTCTATCTATTAAAAAAAACCGCATCAAAATCCGTTGCGTAGTTTTAAAGATTTAAGCATACAAAGGGACATAGGGAAATAGGGACAGAGAAAGCGACTTTGTTTTATACTATGTAGTGATAATATATGGAAGTTTATTATCATTTTCATTGACCCAGTTCTTCACACTTCTATTATAATATTATGTTGTAAATATTTATTATTCACTAGCGGTCCGGCTTCGCTCGTGGTACATATTTACGTATTCTCTACTTAAGAACCATCCTCGTACTTCAAGGAATATAATAAAAAAAGAATTATCGTAATCGGTCCACCCGTTCACACGTGATGCCGTGACAACGCGAAACGGGTTTCATTTTTCGGAATTAATAAATTTTCAACAACTTAAGCACAGAAAGTGGTTATTTTCTTACACGATTTTGTTCTTTATGATTGAAATTGACTAATATCTGTGATCTGTCTCTTTCCTCTGTGTGATATTTTATGCCAACACCTGTATATCTTTGATCCAAACTGTAGCGTAAATATATGTAGAAATGTATATGAAAATTGAACAAAGATCGAGCTGCAACTCATTAATTAACATTACTCTAAATTAAAATATGAATCCATGAATTCATCATATTATATCTACAATGTAACTACCTACCTAATACAGTCAAATACATAGTAATAGGCAATATCTATAATATCATTATCTAGTAACATAGTAGTTACACACAGCTGCCCGCATATTCCATCAAGATTAGTTACCATTTCATAAATCATTGTTTTTGACGCAAAACCTTCGATTTTCGTGATATGCATTTATGTATCCAATCAGCAAAAAATGTACTAAAACAGGCATTAACAGTAGAAACACATAATTTTCCGATTTTAGACACGAAATGGTACTTTAGACTGCGTAGTTAGGTTGCACAATATTCAAATACGAGCATTGCATTAAATTCTGATAACTTCATTCTAAAGAAAGAGTTATGTTTATAAAAATTAAGTTATTGTATTTATGACTGAATCATGAATGATTTATAAAACGATGTTTTTTCTTCCTCGTGATCAGTGCGGTTTCTACCTAGTCATTGCCATTTTATTGTTTTCATCTTCATGAATATAAGGATGTGTTTTTGGAATTTAATCTAAAGAATATCTCGTATTGCTAAGTCATGCCATAATATTTTTTTAACTAATAATAACTAAAATTCGAAGTACACATCACGAGTTTTGGTAGCAAGCACATGATAATACATATAATAATAGGTACTATACTAGTAGTAACAAGCATCGGTTAATAATACATCAAAAAACCTATGTAGAGACCTTGTTTAATGTAGAGTAATAAAACTCCAAAATTAAAAGTCAAACACAACTTGAAATTATTGAAATTACATTTTTTCTTTACATAATTTAAATTTTTTCAGTAATCCCAAGCCAAGGCCCTCACAAAGAGAAGCCAAGAATACCTGAAGATGATGAGTCAGGCCCTGACGTGGTATCGTCGGTGATCGGTGAATATGGGCGCTGGCAGCTGATGATGACCTTCCTGCTGTCGCTCTTTTCATTCCCCTGTACATTCCATATATTTTTGCCTACTTTCACGGTGAGTTCAAATATTTCACTTTGTCATGGTTGTCCTGGCACTGTCGTTTACAATAGATATATTGTGATAGAGCCTAATTTTATGATGATATTATAAGTTTCAATAGGAAAATAATAAATTCATGATTTTAAAAACCTCAGTATCTTATTTACAAAGAAGATGAAATGACGATATGTTTTCATTTGAAACACAAGTAAGTATCGTGATCTTATTCAACTTGTGTATAATAAAATACACCTATACAATTCTCCTAAATCGCCCTTTTCTTTGTAATCGTGAGAACAGTAAATCACGTTGTGGTTTTCCACAAGGAAGGGTTCTGATTTTATTTTTATCATATGTCCTATGCATTTACGCAGAATGTATGTTTGTTGTTAAGGATTCATCATTTAATAAAATACAAATAGATATTATATAAAGACGTGTGAACTTTTGTTCCATGTAGTTCAAACTTGTATATGTATCATAACTATGTATCATGTAACTTACACAATTGTGATTTTCAGGCAAAAGCCACAAAGTTCTGGTGCGAACGGCCGGACAATCTATCGACATTACCTTTAGAAAATTGGATCAACTATAGCCAGCCACAAGGCGGATGTTACGTACGAACTCTGTCTAGTGAAGTTACTGTAGAAAGCATCATGAATTTCACAGCTCCAGTGTTGGACTCATTTCAAAAGTGTGAAAGATGGGGCTTCGATAGAAGCGAGGTTGGGGACACGATCATTTCAGAATGGGGGCTTGTGTGTGACAAAGCTAGTCTTACGAATCTGGCTGAAGTGGTGTTCTTGATTGGAGTGGGTATTGGAGGCGTTGTAGGAGGCTGGATTTCAGATAGGTAAGATAATTTATTTCACTTCTAGTCTCGATAGAGATAAACATAGGAAGTGGGAAAAGTTAATACTCTATGTAAAAGGTTCATAAGCTCAATTAAATTGATGCTGATTTTGATTAGCGGACGATATTGTTTGCGTTGTTTTTCTCATAGGCGCTCGATTTATTACAGTCTTTATTAAAATTGGGTGTTATACGTTCATAATTAATAATTATTATTATGTATGTCTAGTAAATTGCGGCAAATTTGATTAAATAATGTTGTTGTTATATCTAACTTTATATTAGATATATATATAGAAATTTTTAATCATATTGTAAATACTTCATGTATTTAAACAAAAATAATTCATATTTTGTATGGATGCAAAAAATGGAATAACCACTTCATTTCTTATCGTGCAATTATTTATGATTGTTGGGTCTAACAAGCTAAGTTCACCTTTTGTAATTAAGCTAGTGTTATCGTGTAAAATAACGATGTTTACTTTAATGTAGGTATCATCTAATGTAGGTTTTCTTTATTAGGTAGATAATTAGAACAATACACATTTCATATGTTAAGGTATGATAATAACGAGAAATATCTATATTTAGACGATTGTTCAATAAAATCAATAAATTTTAAATAGATATTTTCTCAACACCTTGAACAATTTATCATCAAAATCCTCGTCGTTCAGGGATTGAAAATTTAGGGAATTTACTTCCCCATTTATCATACTCATCTTGGGTAATTTTAATATGAAATTTCAGATTCGGCCGCAAACGCATTTTAATGGCTATGGCAGCTACACAGAGCGCATTAGCCATCCTCTCTCTGCTAGTCAGCTCATACGTCCAATACCTTATAGTGAGACTGATCATGGGACTCGTATCAGTATCTGTGGTCTATGCAGCGTTTGTGTTATCTGTGGAACTGGTTGGCGGAAAATGGGTGACAATTGCCGGCGTGTGCAACTTTTTCCCGCTTCCTTTGGCTTACGTCATCGTCTCTCTGTTGTCTATTGTAATGCCGAACTGGAGGGATCTCCAGCTGGCACTGTCGATTCCTGGATGCTTGCTCATTTTCTTGTGGTAAGATTTTTGTTAAATACTTTATACTTACTATATTAACTTGGGAGAGGTTGAAGACTTAACCAAATTAAACAAAAAAAATTATACGCGCCGATTTTTATGAGCAAATTTTAATTAAAGCAGAACTGCTAAACATAAAAAGTTCACAATTTAGTTTAATTTATTTCCAGGTTTGTTTTACCCGAATCGCCAAGATGGCTTCTCAGCATGGGACGGACAAAAGAAGCCCAAGCCATATTAGAAAAGGCAGCGAAATTCAATGGACGAGAAATGCCATCAGACATCGACAAATTATTATTAGTTTACAAAACAGACACAAAAGCTGAAGACCCAAGTGTGTGCATGCTTCTACGAGGGTACCTCCTCAAGAGAACAGTCTGCTTATTCATAGCCTGGTTTGCGATGACTATTGGTTACTATGGCCTATTATTAAACATAGGCAACTTCAACCTTGGAAATCTGCATTTGACGTCGATAATATTGGCAGTCGTTGAAATACCAGCTATTGCATTAAGCATACCAATTCTCCTGAAAGCTGGGAGGCGTTTCCCCATATTCATAACTATGTTAGTGTGTGGACTGGCTTGCATTGCAAGTGAATTGTTTTCTATATCTTTCAACAATGAATGGGCGATAATTGCGTGCCTCATGGTTGGAAAATTCGCAATTGGAGCTACAAATATGATGCTGCCGATTTTCACTGCGGAATTGTATCCGACTGTGGTCAGAAATTTGGGAGTTGGTGCTAGTCAAATTTCTTCAGGATTGGCGCTTATGTGCATACCATATTTATGGGAATTGGTAATTATTTTTATATAAAAAGAATATTAGAACACGTAAAATATTTTATTATACGGTAGAGTTTAACTGAAAATTGATTTAAAAATCTTCTGCTGAGTGCTCTTTTCATTATTATGAGTGAGTTACAAGGCCAGCAACTGAGTTTAACCAGGTAAAACTGAACCTAAACCGCAGCTAATATTGTTAATTGTATGAGTGCTGGTACTAAAATAGAATAATTTGTTAGATACTTATGCTAGTAAGTAGTAGGTACGTATATTCTTTATGCTACGAAGAGTAAAATAAAATTTAAGTAAGTAACTAATAAGGGTAACAAAAACAACAATTAATAAAAAGACATGTAGGTACATAAATTAAACTAACATCTAGATTTCAACTTTATCGACGTATTAATTCTTCAATACTGAGAAATTAAAAATGATTGTCTATTGTTTGTGTCCGGACCAAGGTCCGGACAATTAAATTAACTTGTTTAGATTTCCATTAACGTAAAGGAAATATGATAAAAGTGGTTTTTCTTGATATTATTATCCGGATATAATGATTTATTTTATGGATTGATCAATTGATGTATCTCCATTTATTATGAAGCTAAGAATTTTAAATAAATTCGCTTATTAACAAAACTGTTTCTATTATATAAATAAAACCGGCCAAGTGCGAGTCGGGCTCGCGCACAAAGGGTTCCGTAGCAGCAAATATAATAAATTACAGTTAAATCAACCTATCTCAAAAACTATAAGAGATACTTTGATCAAACCAAAAATCGTTGAAAGAGTTAATTAGCATGCATCACCTCTATTTTTTTTAGAATTTTATACCCCGTAGTTATAAAAATAGAGGGGGGGGGACATACTTTTTACGACTTTGAGAGCTGATATCTCAAAAACCGTTCACTTTAAGAAAAATGTTTTTTAGAAAACTTTATATCATTTTAAAAGACCTTTCCATTGATACCCCACACGGGTATGTACATCGAAAAAAAAAATTTCATCCCTCAGTTACATGTATGGGGGGCCCCACCCCCAATTCTTTTTTTTACTATTTAGTGTCATATTTTTGTAGCGGTTCATACAACACATATTCCCATCAAATTTCATCACTGTAGTACTTATAGTTTCCGAGTAAATCGGCTGTGACAGACGGACAGACGGACAGACGGACAGACGGACATGACGAAACTATAAGGGTTCCGTTTTTGCCATTTTGGCTACGGAACCCTAAAAAGGGGGAGGAAGTTGCTCGCGTCCGTAGGATTTACCATCTATTCCT
>CAJQZM010036232.1:0-26448 GCA_907164665.1 Colias nastes
GTGTGAATGTGATTGTAAAATATTTGCTAATTTCAATAAAAATATTTAAAAAATGCGGCTTCAACTGTCCCTCGATTTCGAATTCCTAATTATAAGAGATTGATTCCATAAATTGAATTAAAAAAATATTTTCTTCCCTGAATTAGTTTCTCAACAGTGTTGAAGTGATTTAGTGGTTTAGTATCCTCTTTCAAGGCTACTTCATTATTCATATACATTTGCGGAAAACGGAATACAGGTTGTAAATAAAACGACAATAAAATATTGTTTATGGTTTATTCAAGACGTTGTGCTTATTGCTAGAGTAACAGTCTTGGTAACAGTGCTTATACAAGAATTAAAAACAAAAACACAATTTTAGTGCGAAACTCACTCGATATTTGAATTATTACAGCCAAAGACATTCCATAGACATTTTTAAGATTGAATTAAGCTGCATGTACATTATAGTTTTATTTATTATATATATTTTACCGACTGGCCGGTTGGCTTGGTTGGTAGTGACCCTGCCTTCCAAGTCACTGGTCGTGGGTTCGATCCCCACCCGGGGCAAATATTTGTGTGATGAACAAATATTGATATTGATATTGATTGATTTTTGCTCTGTGTCTGGGTGTTAATTATCTATATAAGTATTTATTTAAAATTATATGTGTATGTTTATCAGCCATCTGGTTTCCATAACACAAGCGAAAGCTTAGTATGGGATCAGATCGTGCCGTGTGTGAAAATAGTCCCGAAATATTTAAATTTATTTATATTTATATTTGTATTTTTTCTACATAAATTAGGCTTATTAATATGGCCATTTAATCCAGGATTTGTAGACAAATATTTTTCCCTATTACAATTATAGCAATTATAACTATAGTCTAGGCACACCCCGGACACTCCATACAAAATTATCGTTTTGACAGTCACACTGTAGAGACTGCAAATGTGTGTGTTAACGCTTTATGGTTGGCACATTTGTGACTAGCGTAAAAAAAAAATTCGCGTTTTTCTGATGAGTAAACAGCACAATATCTAACCATTTTCTACGAAAAACGATAATCACAAATCCAAAATAATAAAATTACTTTAGTCAATTTGATTAATGTTGTCAATCTTCGTTGCGTACCTATCGTCCTTGCAGAAAAATGTGGCCCATTTTAATCACGATCGCGCGGGGTGAGGTAATAGTTTAATTTTGGCGGGAGGCGGAGTGTCCGTTCTGTAGCGTTTAGCTACTATTATGTATTCTGTGGTCTAGGCATAATTGGACGTATTTATGCAAAAAGGGACCAACCCACACCGAATCAATTTCGAGAAAATGAGGTTTTTGTGAAAATCGTTTGCAAAAACTATATGTTGTAAAATTTGGGGAAAAAAAGTTGTTAGGCGTGTGTATCATATCGAATCCTATCTAGGGATACCAGATTCATGGATATTTATTAAATTTTAACAAAATAATCCTTGAAAAACCGGCCGGTTCTGTCTTGCAAAAAAACGCTTTTGTGGGTTGGTTCTTTATAGCAAAATTATTTTGGTTTTTATTGTTGCCATAATTAAAGAAAAAAGTTAAGCATCCGATCAAAACAGGCTAAATAAAGCAGCGACAGTTCGCTGGAACTAATTGCAACTTACGTATGCCCTTAAAGTTAACAGGAAATATATAAAAATCCTTGATTAGACTTGTCGTACTGTATGGATTGGAAAGCTGGGCAGTGAAAAAGATGGAAGAAAAACGATTGCATTTAGCGCAGATGAGAATGTTGATATGGATGTGTGGGTTGACAAGAATGGATGAAGTAAGGAATGAATATATAAAAAGAATATTTAAACTGGTTTTATTACAGAAAGATTGAAAGGGAATTGTCTGTCTTGGTATGGACATGTGGTGAGGATAGATGACACGCATATGACTTAGAAAGTGATGGATATGAATGTTGATGGATGCAGAACAAGAGGAAGGCCAAGGGAAAGAGGTGTAAGTGTGCATAGTTATATTAAAAAAGAAAAATGAGTAAAATATGCCCTGATGTTTGTCAGGAGAAAAGAAAAATAAACCGTGTTAAACCGACTCCAAATAACATGGATTAAGGACACGAAGGTCACGATAATTTTGTAATAATATCAAAATACATATTATATTTGTTTCACTTTAATGACACTACTTTTGTATCTAACTAAGATACAGTAGACCCATCTTCTGCTTTCATCTGTCTTCATGATAGTGATGATTCATTATGTTTTTTTTTATTTAGAAGAGATTTGTGAAGACAGAGTCTTTTGTTTAAGTCTTTTTACATATTTAATGATTTATATGTAGTTTTCCAGGATATAAACAGTCTTTGTTTTATTGAGCTCAGTACTCAGTACTCAATCGGCCAAAATCGGTAGCTTTGGATAAAAAACTGTGACCAGACACAAAAAAAATTATGACTGATTTGTTTTACTGTTGGATGGTCAATCATGAATGCTTTAAGCATCCTCGTTAGTTTGATTTGGATCACGGAAAGATTAAAAAATGGTGTTGAGCGTTTAATATTCTGAAATAACTCCTGCGGGGCTCTGCTTGCTCTGGCCCACAACCATACGTACTCCCGAGGAGAAATTACCGGATTTAAAAAGTTTTTTTGCATCTCATTCCGAACAACGCTCAAATTTTTTACAAAAAAATTAAATAAAAATAAAGACCAAAGATATTGTAGAAGATGATATCAATGGCTTTTCCGCGACTCCCGATTTTGAAGTAATAGATGTTTACTTTTAAGTAGATACATTTTTTTTTGTAAAATTGTAGTAAATCATTTTGAAAATTCTTATTTAGTGCTTTTTATAATAAAAACATGATTAAAGTTAAAAAAATAGAACATATTAATCAAATTCAACATAGAACCAAGCCCCTTGCATACTTAAAGGCCGAGAAATTTCATTATGCAAACAAGAACCAAAGTCAGTTGGTTCTGGTTACCTTGAAAACTAATGAAGCTTTTTGTGATAAAATAGAACCAACCAATTTTGGTTCCATCTTGCATAATGAAAGTTGGCGAATTTGGGTTGGTTCCGCAACTGACATGTAAAAAACTGTACTTACAGTTATCAAAGCTCTACCAAATTTTTTGAGAAGGTAGAAAACGTTTTTTTAACACTATCTGTGTACTTAACTCAATTTCGCAAAAGATGTGGGTTGGTCCCTTTTTGCATAAATAGGTCCAATTATATTTAGTACTTAAACAAAATGGTTGAAATTAATTGCACTAATAATAAATATTCAAATATCTTGTGCTGAATTAATATTCATCGTGGAATGGGTAATCCGGGTGGTGTTCACTGAAAAAAAAAATCTTTTATTTAGAAATGGAAACACAAATACTGGAAAATAGCCTGACGCGGGAGATATATTTATCGTATTTTCTTTCAAATTCACTTCGGTAATCAATTTACGAATACTTAATCTTTATTAAATTCAAAAATACAAAGGGTATTATGTGTATCAAAATATCTTGTATTCTATGGTTAAATATATTTTAATGTAAAAGTTAAAGTTTTTACGTGGGAATCGATCAAACAGATGATCGACTCGTTTGCCCGCTCAATAAAATTTTCTTAAATCAAAAACTAAATCACTTTCAAATCATCAAAATCGGTACAAACAGTCAAAATTTCAGAGATAACAAACCCGAAAAAACAGTCGAATCGAGAACCTCCTTTTTCAAGTCAGCTTAAAAATGAGCGTGCGTGCCGAGCACATGTGTTCAAAGTGAAACTTCTTTGGCTCTTGCCAACCTTTCAAAGATACCAAAATCGTCGCCTTACTCCATTACATGACAGTATTGTCATGACGCGACCTTGAAATTTTACTCTCAAAGAAGTTTCACTTCAATAATTGAAATTTTTTTAAAAAGAAACTTACTCTCCCATCATACACAGTCGGCCATTGCATTCCAAACTACCAATAAGCTCCAGGTCTTCAGGCGACAGCTGGAAGTTGAAAACGTCTAAGTTCTGCTTTATACGACTCTTGGTGACCGACTTGGGGATGACAATCATTGATCTGTCTATGGCGTATCTGGAAATATGTTAGTCTGTGGTTAATGGTCTGTTGTTTATGGTCTTGTTTAGATGTTGTCTGTGGTTTCATTTTATACCAATAATTGGATTGAATATTGAAATATTAATGCGTTGATGTTAAGGCAGCTTAACTTTTTTGGTAGCGATAAAGTGCACCATAACCTTAAGATAGAAAAGTATTCGATAAAAAGGTTTAAATATAAATGGTGCCACTGTAGCAAGCTTGTAGTAAGTGTAAATTTTAATAAAAGCCGTAAAATGATCATTAATCAAAATTCATTAAAAAATTAAAAATCTATAGGCGCATGTAAAAGCGATTTCTACGCTATTTCTCGTTTTTATTTTTATTTTAAATAATAATCATCGTTTCAGTCTGATTCAGCCTTAAGAGACGCGATTAGAGTCTCTATAATAAAGAGATTTAATCGCGTACCATCGCCGGGATACCGCTCTAATCTGAATAGGCCTTTATGACTTTTTGGCAATGTGTTCATACTCAAACTTTATAATTATAACATACCTAAACCAAAACATACCTGATCAGTATCTGCGGCACAGTCTTATTATATTTTTCAGCAATTGTCTTCAGCCGCTGGTCCTCCATGAGCGTAGGGTCCCCGGGCTTCACCCAGGGCCTGTCTGGGGACCCTAGTGGGGAAAACGCTGTTACAGCAATACCGAGGGACTTGCAGTGCTCGAATAGTTTGGTTTGATTTAGATAGGGGTGCACTTCGATCTGAAATTTTAATAAAAAAGATACGTTTTTTATTTGGATAAAAAATCTTATTTTTTTTGTAGGTAAGTAATTAGTTGATAGGCTCAGGTTTAATTCTTTAATTTAACTAGGCATAAAATAGTTACTTTAATTATTTGCTTAGGCATGTAGTTAATTGTTATAGATCTAACCTTTCAGGCAGTTCAATAAATGGCGCCACAATTAGCAAACACCTACATATATAATTGATATTAAAATTATTATTGAATTTTCTTGTTTAATTTCAGGATAGGTCCAGTAAGTTTTTAACAAATATTTTAATTTTTTATGTCTTTAATCCTTCAATATATTGTCAGATTAAAATAAATTGTTGTAATCTTTAAAGATAAAATTCAAACAATATCAAATTAAAAACCAACGTATTTCCAAAATGGTAGTTAAAAAATCTCACCTGAATAACAGCGGGCTTGATTCTCGCAGCTTCCATCACTCTATCGATCTGTTTCTTATTGAAGTTAGAGATACCAATGCTTCTAGTTAGACCTTTGTCAACAAGACTCTCCATAGCTTTGTAAGTGTCTATATAGTCAACGGGAGACGGGATCACTTTGTTGTTTTCATCTAGGGGGAATTCTTCGACGCCTTCCTGGAAGCGTTTGGGGGGACCGAATTATATAAAATATTTTTTTTCGTAAAATTGATCACTGGCTTGTTATAAAAAGCATACACGTGTTATCATCGTGTTATGAATAGTTTTTTTTTTAATATAACGATAATTTCTATCAATTTTAATGCAATAAAATTATTCGGACTTAAAAAGTCTAGAAAAATTAAGATTTTACCGCCTTCTAGCGTATCTACTGTTTTAAAGGAAACATAATTTAAGATTGTAGTAAGCACTGGATGGTAAGAAAATAAATGATTAAAAAAAATCAATGAAAAAAATTAGTTCTTTTGTTGTAAAAGTAAAAAGCATGTCCCGCGTTTTAGTAATTTATCTACTGTAAATACGAAATATGCAAACAGACCCATAACCATTATAAAATTGGTAAACTGGTAAGAAACTAAATGATTAAAAATATTCTATATATACTTTGAAAGCCTGTGGCCAGTGCATGAGGTATAAGTCCAGATAGTCCAACCCAAGGTTAGCGAGTGTGGTCTTTATTGCTCCTTCCACGAGGTCCGGGCGATGGTACGTGCACCAAAGTTTTGATGTGATGAAGATGTCCTCTCTGGAAAAAGTAAATACGTAATGTTATACATACATACATATTATATGTAATGAAAAAAAGACGTGTGGCACTCGGGGACTGCCGCGGTAAAGCTATTGCATGCTATGCCTTCAAGCCACACCTCCGCGCCCGTCGGAGTGGGAAGCGTGAGGGTTTTTCGTTACGGAATTTCTGGATTCGGTCCCCGCGCTCAAGGCCCGCGATAGAAGCTATGCAATAGCTTAAAACTTTTAACAAAAGCGGATGCTCCGATTAGACGGTTATTTATAAGGTTTACATCACGTTAAGAGTTATTATTATAAACCTACACAGATTCGCACCTTATAGAACATTGTGCAAAAATTAAAAAGACGTGTGGCACTCGGGGACTGCCGCGGTAAAGCTATTGCATAGCATGCGTTCAAGCCACACCTCCATGCCCGTCGGAGTGGGGAGCGTGAGGTTTTTTCGTTACGGAATTTCTCGATTCGGTCCCCGCGCTCAAGGCCCGCGATAGAAGCTATGCAATAGCTTAAAGATTTAAAAATAATATACGAATGTTAGTTTCTTATGTTTGATTTTACGATTAGAAATATTTAGAAATTGAAGACTTTTTAACTAATACGTTAACCGTAAAAAGATAATTTATATGATACAAAATATGGCGGAAAAAAGTATGACGAAAATAAATAAATAAATCATTTATTTTCACAAAAAAAAAATTTACAAAACAAAGTGACCCAGGCTCCTAAGATAGTAAGAACTGTTTTTCAGGAGCCTGTGTCTTCCACTTACTACCTATTACACGGACACGAAGATATCAGTAAAAATTTAAATAAAGTCAAAAATAAAAAAAAAATACATGCAATTTAAACTGTAATAAATCGATAACAAATAAGTACAGAAAAAAAATAAAAAAAATAAAAAACATAACTCGCAAGTCGCAACAAAGCAATATCGGCACAATACAACGCATTACATTAATAAAATCATCCAAAAATAATTAACAAATAACAATACAGCACATAACAAACAAAGATCAAAATTAAATCGAAACAATGCAACCCAATAAATTCGTACAATCAGAAGAAAAATAAAATAAACAATAATAATTATAAAAGTTAAAGTTAATAATCACTACATACCTAGTATAAAACAAAGTCGCTTTCTCTGACCCTATGTCCCTTTGTATGCTTAAATCTTTAAAACTACGCAACGGATTTTGATGCGGTTTTTTTTAATGGATAGAGTAATTCTATAGAAAGGTTTTAGTATATAATTTATTAGGTTTTAGACAAAGCGGGCGAATCCGCGGGCGGTAAGCTAGTTATAAATAATAACAATTTAGAGGTAGAAATTAAAATTCAATCAAATACATCGCATTTTATATCAAGAAAAGCCGAAATATCGAGCCGTTGGTTGCGTTGTAAAGATTGTCGCTTCTCAACACATTTGAAGATTCCATTTATGTGTATCTAGATGGATAATTCATAATTGGTTGCAGACATCTTATAAAAGCTCAATATATATCTACGTTAACGATGCATTATATGTAGTTTAATAAAGCTATTGTTTCTCTGTATAATGGATAAATAAACACGCAATATTAAGTATATTATTTAACATTAATTTATAATAATTGTCCTGTATTATTTACTTAATGTGTAAATAATGAATACAATACTCATATTCAATATTATTCGTTGCACATTTTTTTTAAATTACTTTACAGAAATATAGAGATACTAGATTTCCGCCCGCGGCTTCGCCCGCGTATTCAAAGGAAAACCCGGATAGTTCCCGTTCCCGTGGGATTTCCGGGATAAAACCTATCCTATGTGTTAATCCAAGTTACTCTCTATATGTGTGCTATATTATATATACTATATTTCATTATAATCGGTTCAGTAGTATTTGCGTGAAAGAGTAACAAACACACACACATCCTCACAAACTTTCGCATTTATAATATTAATAGGATATTTATTTTTAACAAAATCTAAACTGCTTTCAAATCGTCAATACTGAACCAAATTTAAATGGGAGGCATCAGCTTTCAAATAACAAAAAAATATAGTCGAATTGGGAACCCCTTCCTTTTTGAAGTCGGTTGAAAAATGTCATAACTCACAGGTCAAATTATGTTCATCCATACTAATATTATAAAGCTGAAAAGTTTGTTCGTTTGAACGCGCTAATCTCAGGAACTACTGGTCCGATTTGAAAAATTCTTTCGGTGTTAGATAGCCCATACATTGAGGAATGCTATAGGCTATAATATATCATCACGCTAAGACCAACAGGAGCGGAGCCACGCGGGTGAAACCGCGGAGCGCAGCTAGTTAAAGATATTTAGAAAAGAGAGTGGTGTATGAAATCTACGTATTGAATCCAAACTTGCATTAAAATTTTAAAAGTTTACTTCCGAACACTGATGGGAACATTGTCATAATTTCATGAGTAATAACAAATGAATCACTGATAGGAAGATTGCAGGTTTTTTACAGACCTTGATTGCAAGGTCAGCCATGTTGAAAATTTGTATCATGGTCGCTAATGTGATCAAATTGTTTATAGTTTAGATAAGATTTTAATATCAGAAGTAATGAGATGAATTTTAAATAAGTCTAGTCTGTCCTGACAAAAATTTACCTGGTCAGGTAGTACGATCTTACTATTTTAATGGCAAACTCTGCAGCTTTATAATATTAGTATAGATTATGTTTTTGTAATTATATTATCACTACATAGGTACCTAGTATAAAACAAAGTCGCTTTCTCTGTCCCAATGTCCCTTTGTATGTTTAAATCTTAAAAACTACGCAACGGATTTTGATGCGGTTTTTTTTAATAGATAGAGTGATTCAAGAGGAAGGTTTTAGTATATTAATAGTATAATTTATTAGGATTAAGACAAAGCGGGCGAAGCCGCGGGCGGTAAGCTAGTTATTTACTAATATAAACATAATCAGTTTTTTATGTAATCGCTTACACTTTTTACTAGTTTTTGTCTATGTTTTTCGGATCTCTGACAATGTAAAATGCAAGAAGGTAAAATGTATCGTTGATGGTTCGACCTTGAAATTTTACTGTCAACGCGCTTAAAAGCTTCACTTTTTAATTAATAGCTTACCTCTTAATCTTTCCTTCTTCCATCTTTACTTTTAGCGCATCCCCCACTTCTTTTTCATTACCATAGATATGAGCGCAGTCTATGTGCCTATACCCGATGTCTATGGCATCCTTTACAGCCTGTGTTACTTCACCTGGCTTCGACTGAAAACAGATAATAATATTGTTACTGGCTGACCCGGCAAATGCCTTAAAGCCGGCGACTCTCGTACCTGCCGCAGGGGCAATATTGGAACAATCTCGGATGCACGGCGCGGGCGGTCGGAGCAATTTCAGTTGTTCTCTAAATTGTCTGCCTGCCTATACACATCACAATTAAGGAGCCAATTAAGGGTGCAATTCCAATATTGCCCCTGCTGCAGGTATGTGAGTAGCGGGCTTTACTCTTATCATTTAGGGGCAATGATACTAACACAACATTCGATTTTCAAAAACGGCGCACTAACGTACGAGGACGAGCACGATTAGGCGTCGAAGCGAGATGGCATGATTCAATTATCGTAAGCGGAAAACCACAGCGGAAAACTGATGTAAATTCTAATTAGCCTTTTAACATTTCTACGTGCCACTCCCGGAGAGCTAAATTCACCTTTTTATTTAGATTTTAGAATAACATTGTTTATGTTGAACATGTATACGTATGAACAAGATATGTTGGTCGATTCTTGGAACTACACAAAATTTATATCGGTACAACCAAAAAAATGTTCAGCTTATTGATGGAAAGATGTTTATATCTAGTAGTTAGTAAGTGTAGATAATAAAGTCTTGTCACTTGTGAGCCCATAAACAAGTTGCTTGTAGGTATATTGTAATGGAATAATCGATATGTTTTGATGACACTATTCAACAAATTTAATGGCCTATATGACCTTCCCAAAGGATTTCCTAGCTCAAGGTCGTTTTGTGTTTTAAGTGATAACCATAACTAGACATTGAGATATACATATGGAGACGACACCGCCTACATCACTTATGTTCCGCTCAACATACGCCATATGGCTTAACTGCACGCTCATTTTTTATTTGTTTTAAAGTGAAACGCATCAAATATGCCTTCGTGTGTGTTACGATATTGCACAAATAATACAAATACCTAATACGGAAAAGTGCAAAGGAATAACTTTCATCGGTAAGTACCTAACTAGATAATAATTTTTAAAACTTAGTTAGAGCAAAAAAATGGCGCACACATTTTGTTCGTGGTGTCTCCTCCATACGTAGTAATATTATCTCAATGTAACTAGATTAGTATTTTTTTTTCTGACAAATGTCATAAACTTAGTCATAATTGTCACAAGATTTTTCACATATTGCTCTAAGTATAAAAATTCGATCGAGTTTCCTGATTTTTTTTTAAAATATAGGTACCTATTGACAACGGACCACTTTGGTCACGACACCTGGTGTTCAAAAAAAGAACTAGTTTTAGTGTGCACTTAAGTACACAAGTATATTACCGAATCTATTAAAAATTTTTTTTTTTTAAATTAATAAAAATTCTTTAAAATTTCGTACTAAAAATAAAAGTAGAGTTTATTGTGCGGTGAACGGTTGTGGTAGTAAATCTCATACGAATTTAGAAGTTAGTTTTCATGCTATACCTAAACCTGGTAGCAGTTTTGTTTATGTTGAAAATTATTTCGGAAAAAAAGAAAAAGTAGATCGATGTAAAGCCTGGCAGCGTGCTTTAAAATTGAAAAATATAAATCCGCATATGAGAGTGTGTTCATTACATTTTCAAAGGAATGATTTTATTGTACCAAGTAAGTTGACAATGTTTAACCTCAAATATAAATGTAAATATAAATCTAAAACTAATTGAAAAATTTGTTTTTCAGGTGTTATTACTAAAAAGATGACTTTAAAAAAAACATGTGTTCCATCGTGTAATCTACCAAGCTCTGCTAGAGAATCAAATAAAGCTAAAAAAAATATAGAGGCACGACATCAGCGTCAAGTAAATCGGAGTTTAAAGAAGGATACTGTGAAAAAACATAATGATATTAATGAGGATTCATTAATCCATTCATGATCCAACAAATTGAAAAAAATCATTTATAGAAAACATAAATAATTAAAATTGATGACACTAATTCAATGTAAACTTATGGTTAATTCTTTTGTTGCACACAATACGTAGCCATGTTTTTTAAGCCCCGCCCACTGGTCCGTTGTCAAATTGTGCGCCAATCTGTCATTTAATGGCGCCAATTTGTATTTAACCGGTGTCATTTTATTTTTTTTAGGGCTGATTTTTCAATCCTTGGATATTACTTAATAATACTTATTCATCGAATAACGTATTAAACTACCGTTTTAAAAATATATTATATTTGTCCGTATTTGACAGTATACAGGTGACATTTTAAAATGTTCGTGTAATACTTTATTGGACGGATAAATTTTAACCAACGATTGAAAAAACGGCCCTTAACCCAAGCCTTAACCATTTAAGTTTTTTCGTTGTCTCTTTATGACCAGTTTATGTTTCGATAACTTTATAGTAAAAATCTATGAAAAATCTATACGAGTTGTCTAGTGTAGAAATATAACTCCAAACCACTCCAAACTCAGCTTGCATAATCTCGAAAAATGGACTAAATTGACTTTTCAGGTTTCCGTGTATTAAAAAAATAAATATAAGTAAGATAGACAATTGATAAAATTAACGCTTTCTCAATGTCATATTACCGCAGTGCTAATAATGACTAAATAGATTGGCTTTTACCCAGTTGTTATTTTGGAAAAATTCATAAAAAAAATCATAATGTGGATTGTAGGTAATAAGGTACAATTAAATAACTATCGTATTATCGTATTAAATTTCTGTCAAGTAATTAATAAAAAAATATTTTAATATTTAAATTTATATCTACGGTAAGTACTTACCTATTGTAATTTATATATTTTCTTTATTTGTATTTAGAAACATTAAACTTATATTAATAATTAATATAACTATGAATTAAAAGCATATTTAATATAGCATTTAAAGTAAAGTTATTTAGCTTTTTATTAGGCCTTCATTTAATAAAATTATTAATATTGCCTAGGTAGGTAAGTAGTAAGTACATAATATTATATTTACCGCTAATGAAGAGGAAGTTATCAATAGGTACTAGGTAATAATTAAGTATATTGATATTGTAAAAAATTCTTATATTATTGTAAAATATTGTGTTCATATTAGTTATATAATAAAAAAAGAAAATTTTTTTTTACAAAAAATCTATTGTATATAAAGTTACTTTGTTCAATAAAATTGTAATATATTATGTAAAATTCGGGACATTCAGGATATTTACAAAATATTTGCAATATAATAAATAATAATTAAATACATCATTTTCATGTTTGTTAGGTCATATCGACATAAATGTTGAACTGATTTTGATGAAACTTGGCCGTGTTGTAAATTATAAACCAGAATAACACATAAGCTATAGAAATACTAGATTGTGTCCAAACTTCGAATTCTCAGAGGTTATAAAGATTTTAAAGAATTTTGAGATCAGTCAGAGAAATAGACGAACATACATAAAAGAACCCGGCAAACGCCGGCATGAATTAATTTCATATCCACATCCATTATTATTATGTTCATACTCCAACAATTCATGAGTAAGAACGTCCAACGTTATGTAATAAGATATTAAATAATAGCTTCTTAAATAACCTTACCTTCCATGTCCCCAAGCCGATGATGGGGCAGGTATGTCCATTGTTAAACACGACGAGAGGTACGGTAGCCATTTTAACACGTCTTTACTCTAACACAGTCAGCGGTGTACTGAATTTTTAATGTCGGACAGAGTAGTTTTAAACCTAGCCTACTCTGTGGCCTAGACTGAGGTCGCGGATCGCGTAAATGCGATTTTTAGTCGCAATTTTTGGCCTATTACATATTTGATAGCTGCGCTTCGCGGTTTCACCCACGCGGCTCCGCTCCTGTTGGTCTTAGCGTAATCACTACATAGTATAAAACAAAGTCGCTTTCTCTGTCCCTATGTCCCTTTGTATGCTTAAATCTTTAAAACTACGCAACGGATTTTGATGCGGTTTTTTTTAATAGATAGAGTGATTCAAGAGGAAGGTTTTAGTATATAATTTATTAGGTTTTAGACAAAGCGGGCGAAGCCGCGGGCGGTAAGCTAGTTAATAAATAAAAAATAAATGGGCTATCTAACACCGAAAGAATTATTCAAATCGGGCTCATAGTTTCTTAGATTAGCGTGTTCAAACGAACAAACTCTTTTGTGTTATTTTATCAGAATATAAGTACTTACCTATCTATACTAACATTATAAAGCTGATGAGTTTGTTTGTTTGAACGCGCTAATCTCAGGAACTACTGGTCGGGAAAAATTGTTTTCTTTTCGAATGTCCATTTATTGAGGAAAGCTATAGGTTTTGAAAGCTATATGTATAATATTATATCATCATGTAGGTACCACTTATGGATTAAACCACGGGGTACAAAGTTATGTAAATATGGGACATTTTCTCAGATTGGATTGGAAATTAGTTTAATTGCTGTTAGGAAATATAAAATTGTCTAGCTTGGCGAGGCTAGGCCGAGAAGTGAGTACACATTGACAAATATTTGTGTTAGAGACAATATTATGACATTATCTTGGGTTATAATGGGTACTTATGGACTGGAATTTAAAAACTTGAAAATGTTATCTACTTGATTGATGTGTATCAATAGTTCTGAGTAATATCGGTATAGTATCGAACTATATTGGAGTATGCATCTACAGCCTGAAATCCTCAATATAATCCAAACTAATAGGTATTATAAATGCGAAAGTAACTCTGTCTGTCTGTCTGTTACTCAATCACGCCTAAACTACTGAACCAATTTTCATGAAATTTGGTATGGAGATATTTTGATACCCGAGAAAGGACATAGGCTACTTTTTACCCCGGGATATAGGATAGGTTTTATCCCGGAAATCCCACGGGAACGGGAACTATGCGGGTTTTTCTTTGACTGCGCGGGCGAAGGTGCGGGTGGAAAGCTAGTAATATACATAAATAATATTGAACACATCCAAAATAAATTTATCAATCATTTGATTTATAAACGATCTAATCAGTCAGGTCCCATTCCGCAGGTGCTTCCTTTGATAAATCGTCGACATGAAAGAGACCAGGTATTATTATATAAGACTAGCTGTGCCACGCGGTTTCACCCGCGTGGCCCCACTGCTGTAGGTCTTAGCGTGATGATATATAGCCTATAGCCTTTCTCGATAAATGGGCTATCTAATACCGAAAGAATTTTTCAAATCGGACCAGCAGTTCCCGAGATTAGCGCGTTCAAACAAACAAACAAACAAACTCTTCAGCTTTATAATATTAGTACCTATAGATACTTAATAATGGCGTCGATTCTTCTTTTCTTTTAGGCAATTTACTATTACGATGTCCGCGTATATGCTCTCGTGACAAAGCCCTTTTTGCATTACCGAATTTTAAATCCAATTTCGCTAGAAATACTTATTTATACCGTGTTTGTCATAATTATAATAAAAATTTCAGTAACCTTGATTTGTTTTGTGAACAAATTTAAATCAATAATTTAGATGTACCTAAAATTTAATCAATGTTTACTGAACTTGTTTGACTGAATGTGTTTTTTATTTTAAGATTGTAAACAGTGGAAACTTTGCTGATATAGATATGTATAGTATTTTGTTTTTAATTTTAAGAAACACTGTATTGTTTGTTTCCCAAAGACAAATAAATAAATAAATTATATCACTGTACAGATGAGATTTAATATCTATAAAGATTTTAAAGTTACATCTATTCATTTTTTCTATCTATTTTGATGGACCTAGATGAACTCAAGGTAATGCGGACACAAATATTTGCTATCGAGATAAGCATGGCTGTAGAAAATGGATTAGTCTAATATAATCTTGATGCATAAATGTGCATGATTTTCAACAATTGTTAATTATACCGTAGATGGAACGAGTTTAAATTGATTTATAATAGATATCATGATACATACTGATATTAGTAAACAATAGCACCATATGGCAAGCATCAGCTTTAAAATAAAGAAAAAATATTATCAAAATCGGTTCACCCAGCCAAAAGCTTCTGAGGTAACAAAGCCAAAAAAATACAGTCGAATTGAGAACCTCCTCTTTTTTTAATTCGGTTAAATAGATTTATTCATGTTAGGCACCCGATAAAATATAGTTTATTAAATTTATTTATTGTAGTAAGATTGTAGTAGGTTTAAAATCATCGAGAATTTTATGCATATTGTTTGTGAAATATGATATAGCTAAAGTGTTAAATATTTTCAATGATACTGAACAAATATTCGTTTTGTAAAGTATTATTTTACACAATATAAAAATGTATCATGGCATGTTGTCAGTTTATCTTTAGTATGTTTATCAGGGTTGATTTAATTAAGGCCTAAACAATTCCCACAGAAAGGTCTTATGGTCATACAGTCCATTTGTCGACCATTTGTTAAGGGTTTATAAGCTACCTGCTAGTGTAGCCCTTTTTGTTTCGTAAATAAATATGCTTCTTTTGTTCAATGATAGTATAAGTATACCCTTTCCTTGTTTTATACACACACACACACATACACTAACCAACACTTATGCATCAAGCCATATTATATAATGATGTTATCTTCCTTGTAAGTTTGTGACATAGTTTGTGAGCATGGATGCATGTTTAAATAATAACGTAAAAATGGCTATAGTACGTAGATGAGATTGGCAAATCTCATTCAAAAATCGTTTAAATTCATTGTTCATTTACTGTTCGTTACATACATAGTTTCTAAGCATTGTTTGTACAATAAAGTGATAAAAAATATAGATAAAAACATACTAAAAAACACGTTTAAACTTATGAAATTATTATATTGTCACAAATCGTTTAATAAAATACGTCAAAATCGAAAAAGGAGTATGTTACATACAAACCTACAGGTGAGGCAGCGTGTTCAAAATATATAAATAATTTAGCGTAAAAAATTAGTATGTTCGAAAATGTTTAAAATTAACTAATAATTTAATTAACTTATTTTCCAAGAGAAAGTTTAAGATATTATTATTTATTATCGAATCTAAAATGGATGTGCAAATGTTGTTTTTACTCATAAAGTCTCTGAATCAAATAAACTGTGTAAAAAAAAAAGACGGGTTGCACTCCGGCCCCGGGAGTGCCGGCAGAAGTGAAAACTTGATTATTAACGTTCAGCATGTTTGATATTTTGGAATAGTATCCGTCTTACGCATGGAATAAAAGGGCTAAAAAAAAAAAAAAAATCCGTCTTACGCTTTTTCGATCAGGCCACGTGTCCTGACGCGAGTTTAAGATTTTATACCCAACGCCGCTAAAGAAGTTTTCACTTCAAAAATATGTCATATTTATATTTTATAGCATACGCATTTTAAAATTTAATTCACATGTTACATTACAAAAATAAAGTACCTAAGTATTTATTATGTAGATCGTCGTTTCATTTCAAAATAGTCGAAACAAATCTGCGATTTTTAATCAACCCACCTTTACAATGCGACGAAAAAGTCGCAGCGAAATTAATGAAATCACACCGTGTATGATATACCTAATGACAAAGCGCAAGGGTGGAAAAATATAGCGGCATTGAAGAATTGCGTGTGCGCATGACACACGGAAATAACCTGTAGGAATGGTTTTCCGAAAGGATTGGTGAATTTGGAAAAAAAACCGATGGTTTAGGAGGGTTGGAGAAGTTTTATACCTATACTAGCTTTTCGCCCGCTTTGTCTAAAACAATAAATTATATACTAAAACCTTCCTCTTGAATCATGTGATAGTGATGCACGTACTTCACTACATAGTATAAAACAAATGTGGCTTTCTCTGTCCCTATATCCATAATATGTATACTTAAATCTTTAAAACTACGCTACGGATTTGATGCGGCTTTTTAAATAGATCAAGTGATTCAAGAGGAAGGTTTTACCTAGTATATATATGTACTTAATTTATTAGGTAGACAAAGCGGGCGAAGCCGCGGGCGGATAGCTAGTTACTAACAAAATAAAGTTTTATGTATTATTGTCTAGTTAAGTAATGTGAATTAAAACTGCATAAAAACCAAAATCTTTAGTGTCAATATTTCTCAATAAAGTGTACTACAAAAATATAACTACCTACTGACTTTGATTATTTCACGAGTAAACAGCATTATTTCTGGTCTTTTTTGCTTAATCTTTGGTAAAGAGTTATTAAGACAGAAGGGTCTGGAGCAAGTAGAGGGTTGTGTATGATATTTTGAACAATATGTTTGATTCTTTTATTAAATCTTGAGGGCAACCTTAATTGTGAAAGGAATAATTTTTATGTCTCTAAATTGTATAGAAAAAAGTAGCTTTCTCTGTGATCTAAGCTATATCCCTATGCATGCTTAAATCCTTAAAACTAAAAACTAAGCAACGGATTTTGATGTGGTACCTAGTTTTTCATTATATGGAGTGATTCTCGAGGACGGTTTTAGTATATAATTAATTAGATTTTTGACAAAGCAGACGAAGCCGCGGGCATA
This sequence comes from Colias nastes, assembly GCA_907164665.1. Classification (NCBI taxonomy): domain Eukaryota; kingdom Metazoa; phylum Arthropoda; class Insecta; order Lepidoptera; family Pieridae; genus Colias; species Colias nastes. The sequence continues at coordinate 17,699 of CAJQZM010036232.1, forward strand.
ACGCTATTTGTGTCGATTTCGATTGTCGATGTCGATTTCATTCGGTAGAAACAAAAAAAAATCATATAGGTAGGTCATTACTTATTATGATAATAATATAATGATTACCTAGTCCTTGTTTAAAGCAAAGGGCAAAATCAATATCTATTACTAGCTGTGCCAGCAATTTGTATTGTTTTAATGTATTGTTCTTTTATGAATTATTGTCACTATTTATTAACTTATACATCGTCTTTATCATCTTTCACTGTCGGCTGTCCTACATACATAAAAGCATTGAAAATTAACTGAATGCTTCTCCATGGTGAATTAGATCCATATTGTATGGGAGGTAGGTAATGTTTTATGCTGTTGTTTACCTACCGTTTACGTCAGAGATTACTATACATACTACTATTATAGTAAGTGGTTTTACGTCACTTAACTTTTTAGGAAGTTTTTAGGGTTCCGAACCTCAAAAGGAAAAAACGGTACCCAGCATCACTTTGTTGTCAGTCTGTCTGTTTGTCAAAATCATTTTTCTCAGGAACGCGTGGAGGTATCAAGCTGAAAGTACATTGAGTACCTAGGTACTCAAATCTACGGTCCATAGATGCTGTGCGGGCTTTTTAGATTAATATATTTTCCTTTATATATTTTATTACAGCTCTGAACAATATTATATGTTTCAGCAAAGCATGATTTTTCGCACATATTTTTCAATTTTAAAGACAATTTAATTTTATACATTTATATGTGGCTCCACCACAGGGCTCCACCTCCACCTGTGACCTCCACCTTAGAGCATTATTATAGCCTATTTTAGCACAATCTGTGTGAACTTTGCCTTAATAAATGAATCCCATATTCACATAATCTTTTTGATAATAATTTTTCTATCAAACGTGCAGAAAGACGTTTAAAATGTCACTGGTAATCAAAACATGTCTTCGAAAATTTTGATATAAATAAGCTTTAAATAAGAAATTAATTAGAAATTCTAGTATTATCTTTATATAATAAATTATGGAGTTTTTGTACACAGGATATTAATGGGAAATACGCTAGTAAGTTTTTTGGCGCCTTTTACTTTCTAATGTCGAATCTATTTAAATCGTAATTTACAATTTTCACAGGCGCAAAAAATTTAATTCCTTTACGTAATTTCATAAACATACACAGAGCAGAACACATGTACATTTAGTAGTTAAAACTAATGTACCTTTAGTACTTACTTAAGTACACATACATAAAGAGCTTGATAATATTCTGTATTTCGCACAAAAAGTTTTGCCCCTTGTTTGATCAACTAATTTTTCTGTTCTTTTATTTAGATTGATTTAAACGTTTTATACGTAAATTTATATAATTTTTCACTTAAAAATATACATCATATTTTGTACATTTTTAAGTGACAAATTATATAAATTTACAAGTTTAGATAAATGTAACTAAAATTCTTACAGCCTCGTCGTGCCCATGGTCAGTACGGTGGTCCTTATGGACCTCAAAGCCCTTTTGGACAAGGGCCACAGAGCCCTTTTGGACAAGGGCCACAGGGCCCTTTTGGGCAGGGACCGCAAGGACCATTGGGGCAGGGACCGCAAGGCCCTTTTGGACAGGGACCACAAGGTTAATTTTGATTATTACCTATTGTGTCTTTTTAATAATAAGAGATTACAATCCCTTTATCATCACTACATAGTATAAAACAAAGTAGCTTTCTCTGTCCCTATATCCCTTTGTATGCTTAAATCTTTAAAATTACGCATCGGATTCGCAGCGGTTTTTTTTTAATAGATAGAATGATTTTCAAGGAAGGTTTTAGTATATAATTTATTAAGTTTTAGACAAAGCGGGCAAAACCGCGGGAAAACCCGTAATTTATATTTAAAACATCGATGTTTATCATACACCGTTCTTTATTTTGTTACGCATTGAATGTTATGAATAATCTTATTTATGGAATTTCAGCTATTTTTTTACGCGCTTTCTTGTGTGCTTTGCTCTACAATTTTTTCTCAAACACTTTGTATACTTCATAGGGCCCCAAGGTCCGTTCGGCCCTGGATATCAGGATACCTATCCGCCCCCGGCTAATGTTAGCCCTCCACCTTATGGCCAGCCGCCTGGAATGCCACAGGTAAAATTATTAAGAAAGTTAATATGATAGTTAAGTTTTTTTTTTTTTTTTTTTTTCATTTATTCAATTAGACTACTATTTAGTAGCACTTTCGAATCGTCATTACATGAGTATTTTTAACATTTACCACCGATTCGGAAAGCAGTATCTATGGAGAAGAATCGGCAAGAAACTCCATAGTTGCTCTTTTAAATTATGTCAATATTACATAATATGTAACTTATATCTAACTACATAATATATCATAATATGCCAAAGAACTGTCCTGTGGTTTTTACGCGATAACCCTCCATGGGTCTTTATCGTCCATATATTCCTGAATACTGTACTTAGTACGCTCTCTGAACTAGTACATTTTTTATATAAGTTTTAAATTTAGAACTACTAAACTCTTTAATATTGTGAGGAATTCTATTATATAAGCGTATACCTTGACCCATAAATGAATTTTTAACTTTAGCTAATCGGAAAAATGGCATTTCAATTCTATTCCTGTTCCTTGTGCCATAATCGTGTCTATCTCCTACTCTTGTGTGTAAGTCGGAGCTTTTGTGTACATGCAAAATATTATTAAATATATACTGTGATGGTACAGTAAGGATACCAGTATTCTTAAAATGATCTCTTAGTGAGTCCCGAGCACGTAAATTATATATAGAGCGAATGGCTCTTTTCTGTAAGATAAATATAGTTTCTATATCTGCAGCCCTGCCCCACAGTAGAATTCCATAGGACATAATGCTATTAATTTAATTTATTTTGGTAAAATTAAAAACAAATAGGTACTTAAAACGTTATAACCTACAGATTAAGCAAATAATTATTATTAAAAGAGGTTGTATGTTGTGAGGGAGAATATCAAGGAGAATATATGTAGGTATACTTCGATTTTTTTAAACGTATTCTTATAGGTGTAATTCTGTACCGTTTTTTGAATGATATTGAATAATTAATTGAATAATAAATAACAGTTTATATTTCTTCATTTGCCACATGTCTTCATTCCAGGGTTTCCAAAATGTAGGATACCCGGGTCAAGGGCCTGGCTATCCTGGCTATCCCGGACAGGGCCCTGGTTTCCCCGGACAGGGACCAGTCTTTCCCAGCCAAGGGCCAGGTTATCCCGGACAAGGGTATCCTGGTTATGGGCCACATTATCCAGGTAATAATAACTATATGCAAACCATAATAAAAATAATCTATCGTTATGATAATGTTTTGTCAAATGATGATCAGTTGAATTTACATACCAAACATGAAACATCTATGACATAGATGTTCAGCCTTTCCCAACCTTTTCCAAAGGCGGACCCCTAGCGCCACCTTACATATGTCATGATAATGTTTCATCGCTATCCAATTTACATACGTATACAAAATTTCAGCTCAATCGGTTACCGGGAAGTGAATCAAAGTTACTTGCTACATTTCAATTAAGTCATCGAGATCAGACAAAAATGCTCATAAAATAAAAACTAGCGGGCCTATCCGAATAAAATTTTTATGGGACCAATTCGACACCATTCCGCATCAAACAAAAAAAGAATCACGTAAATCGGTTCAGAAACCTCGGAGTAATCAGTGTACATACATAAAAAAAGAAAAAAAAAAACATACCGGCCAAATTGATAACCTCCTCCTTTTTTTTGAAGTCTGTTAATTAATTGATTTCTTGCAGTGTTTTTGTATAAAATAGCTTACCCACCCATTACTTGACAGATTATTCCATCTAGTCACTAAGGTTTTTGTAATTTTCTTGACTTGTCTGCGGACCCCCTGGGATATGCTCACGGACCCCTAGGGGTCCGCGGACCCCAGGTTGGGAAATGCTGATCTATGTTAACAGCTAGTCAATAGTTATACGTGTATATGAATTATGAATACTATAAATTTAAGTAATTATGAATGGAGGAGGAAGCTATTATTGTTACTAAGACTTGTCAGTTTATTTCGTTATGTGAATTCCTTACATTTATAGTTACTGTAACACCAAAAATATAATAAATGCTAAAATTGGCAGCCCAGTCTCCTGCCCAGGGTTTGACTGACATGGCATGCTGTGCGTCCTGCATGGCCTGCCTCACCTGCCTTCTGTGTTCGTGCTGTCAGGTATAAAAAATAAAAAAACAGCGTGTGTGCTGAGCAGACGTGTCAGAAGTGAAACTTCTTTGGCAAGATTCGAAGATAACAAAATCGTCGCCTTACTCCATGAAACGGTATTGCCATGACGCGATCTTGAAATTTCTCAACGCGCCTAAAGAAGTTTCACTCCAAAAATGTATTTATAGACATAATTTTTTTTTTTTTAACAATGCTTATGAAAAGACTTTCCCTTTCGCCCTTTTTAACACTTTCTTATTAGTTTAACCTGAATGTGTGTAATTTGTATGTAACCCATTCCTTTAGACTTGATTTTAACCCACTTTGAACGAAAAGATTTAATTCGCACTTTGTACATTTTTCAAGGACCGTTTACAATACGATAATTTCATGAGTAGGTACCTCATTATCCTGATTAGGAACGCCAGGATTATATAATTTCCTCATGTATATCTTTTAAAGAAGTGAGAGAAACTATTTCATTCTATCATTAGTTTATTTTAATATTGTTTCCTATTTCAGGGTATGATGGGTGGTGGAAACAACATAGATGGGGATGACGGAGGGGTAGGGGGAGGGGGAGGGCCGATACCGGGAGCTACGGAGGTCGCGCCCCCTCCCACCAGCCCTCATGAGGAGGAACATCATTAACCATAAATATAATATTATAATACTTTTTGCTTGCCACGGCTTCGTCCCAAAGTTGTAAAATAGTTTACCCACTTTATTACCTAATTTTTTTTTAATTTTTATTGATGACAAAACATAATAACTATGTACCGTAGTACTATTTAAGTAATTTTTGCGAATTTTATAATGTATTGTCAATTAATATAATATTAATAGCAATCAAATATACCGATAGTTTGTTTTTGCCCATCACTAGTGATGTTTCTAATAAGCGGTATTTTCGATAAATATCGTAGCATTTAAAAATGGTGCCATGTAGGTATACTTACATTACGTTACGTGTTATAGATGATAAGGCCTGTTCAAACTACAGCGGTATTCGCTACCGCTGCGCCGTACGCGATTAGAGTCTCTATATTATACTACGTAAGAGATTTAAGGGGCTGACAACACCAAATTGAAGTTATTTGAGCAGTTTTTTAAGAAAAGATATTTATTCTAGCCCATCAAAAAAAATATATGTTAATATTCATCATATTTCGAAGACCGTGGACGAACTCGATTTATAATTGGACGAAATCGGCTCGATAGAAAATAATTGCAAAGATTGGTCTTAAAATCATCATTAAACGATTCTATGTCTTTATTTTTTTGACGTACGGGTCTGCAATTTAAAACACGAAGTCAACATATTCATACCTGAAACTCTAACGAGTCATATTTCGTATATGACCCACACTTTTCCTTAAATCACATATTTTCTTATTATTTTCTTCTACGACCTGGCCCCGCCAAGTAACAGTGATATTGCGCTCTCGTTTGCGCACACTGTCCAATTGTATGGGAGTAAACGAGAGCGCAATCACTGTTAAATTTGGTCTTGTCAGCCCCTTAATCGCGTGCCATCGGGATATCGCTACCCACGGCGGTAGGAGATACCGCTGTAGTTTGAATAGGCCTTTATGTGATAGAGATTTGTGATATCAATGTTGATTGTTTGTGAGTGTTGTGTTTGGAATTGTGTTTTGATAATAAATAATATTTTTTTCTAAAACATGGTGTTTCATTTTATACTAACAGCGGGAATAAATGTCTTGTATCTTTCTCTAATTCATCAAAATCACAGATGGTATAAAAAGAAGCCCTGAACGAAAGAAAAAAGTTTTCATGTCAGTTACCACCACTAACCTATTTTTTACATAATATGGAATTTTATACTCATGTCTCATCATCTTCTATATTTTATAGAATTTTTCTTTTCTCATATTTTTTAAATATGTAATATAGTGATGTGATGTGACGTCACGTCACGTCACGTCACGTCACATCACGTTACGTCACGTCACGTCACATCACATCACATCACATCACATCACATCACATCACAAAACACATCACATCACATCACATCACGTCACGTCACGTCACGCCACGTCACATCACATCACTCACATCACATCGCATCACTCACATCACGTCACGTCACATCACGTCACGTCACGTCACGTCACATCACATCATATGTCATTTCATTTCTTTGTATTTTTCTTGTCCTTGGTTCTTTGTGTTTTAATTTTAAAAAGTTTATTAAGAGCTAAAAAAACGCTACCCCGTTTTACACGAATTCGGAGTTATAATTATTATAACTCCGTCAAATGGGAAATATCGAGTCACTTGAACCTAAACAGACACGAATAAAAATAACTAATCTTCAAAAATGTAAAAGTAAAAAAATAAAAAGGATATGATATCATTACTTACTACATATAAGTATTATTTAGATGTACTATTTACTGTATAAATTACTGAATAGGTTTGATGCCGGTGCCAAGCACAAGTAAAACCACAGAACATAGAAAACTTACGTATAAGTAGTTTTGATTTCATAATGCCCGGTTTAAAACACGGGCTTAATACTAAGTGCTTAGTGCTTGGCACACAAACCTATTCACTAAATAGCACTGTATGTAAATAATATGTAGTAATTAATAATATCGAATCTTTTTTATTTTTTACTTTTCCGTTTTTGAAGTCGGTTTTTTTAACGTACTTAGTTATTTTTATATTTTGTATATTTTTGTATAAGAAATAGCTTAATTACCTAAATCAATATTTAAGTTATTAGCGCTTTAATTCTGTAATCTGTTACTATTGTGTCATTAAGGAAGGTGGACCCCAAAAATACAGGCTGTCCTAGTTTGGGATCCAAAATATGTGACATGTTTGTACCTAACCCACCTTGTAACCCACAAATTGTTCAATAAATTATTTTTATTTTTTTTAATCGAATGAATAATGCAGATTAAGCCTTAAAAGATGTGTATCCTTAGCCTAACCCCATAAAAAAGTTTTCACACCTCTTTTCTATTCTTTCAATCCAAAAAAGAACAAAAACAGAAGAACACAAAAATTCAAATCGTTATTTTTCACAACCGCTTTTGTTCCGACACGACAAGCCTGTCCCTCTACCATGGCCAAAATTTTCAAGTAAAATTTCAACAAAATAGTAAAAATTTACAGTTTAAAACCAAATAAATAGAATCAATATATCAACAAATAATGGCGCAAATGCTAAGGAAATCTGTTCTGCCAAAGAACATATCTTTATTAAAATGCATGAAAAGTCGATCATTTGCATCAGCCAGTAATAAAAAGAACCCTGCTATATTATGTAAGTAAAGTGATGAAGATTAATTTTTATATCATTCAACGTAGTTTAAAAATCATCGTGATCCCAGAATACATCTGTAATCCATTTAGCGTTATAAAACAACAAACATTTAAAAAAGCGTATTCATTTTCATAAAGTAAATAAGTAGTAAAGTTAAGTACTTATTTTTATAGCTGAAGAAATAAATTAACATCATTTAAATTTGATAATACCGCCTGTAAGCATTGCTAGTGATGTTCCATTCCTAATCGATAGTTATCGATAAATTCGATTATTTATAAGTTCTGTTTCATTCTCATAATATATTTTATAAAAAAGATCACTATAGTTGTGTGATATTGATATTTAATATTTAATCTCCCTTCAAGTTGATGTCACATTGACAACCTCTTGATTGGCTAGTTTATATGCAAGTTTTCATTCACAATTCTCAAGCATTTGCTGTGGGTAGTTGCCGCTGGTGACGTATCGTGTTATTTCGGAGAACGGTGGCCACTGCCTAAGGACATCCAGGCTATAATACTCGACTGCAGGCGGTCGTTCTTCGAATAGCACTAACCACCAGCGGATAGTTGTCGAAAGCTGAGTATTATAAGCGTGGATGTCCTTTGCAGTGGCGGCTCGCAGCGCTTCGTTTCGGCCACCGTGTAACGCGAGGATTAGGTTATGTTGTGGCGATCACATCCTACCGATACGGCACTTCAGTGATAAGAAGGATAAAGATGCCCCTAGCTGCGGCTGCCCGTGCGGACCCTGTGGCCCGTGCGGGCCGTGTGGACCCTGCGGACCTTGTGGGCCATGTGGGCCCTGTGGTCCTTGCGGACCTTGCGGACCATGTCGCTGCCCGTGCCCTTGCGGGCCATGTGGCCCCTGTGGCCCTTGCGGGCCATGTGGCCCTTGTGGACCATGCGGGCCTTGCGGGCCCTGCGGACCATGTGGACCCTGCGGCCCTTGTCGGTGTCCATGCCCCTGCCCGTGTGGACCGTGTGGACCTTGCGGACCGTGTGGACCTTGTGGACCGTGTGGACCGTGTGGACCATGTGGACCTTGTGGTCCATGCGGACCCTGCTGTCCATGCCCTTGTCCGAAGCCAGTGAAGAAATGCGAAGGGGGCGTGTGTCCTATGTGTGGCTCGCAGGCCATTGCAGTAACGGCATCGCCGCCACCACAACCAGCGGCACAACCAATTATGCCAACACAAGCAACCTCTAAAGCAAAGACTGAAAA
>CAJQZM010036233.1:0-10939 GCA_907164665.1 Colias nastes
TCTTTGTAATTAAAGACATGTGAGAAAAATTACAGGAATTCCCACAGACATAACTACTTAGATACTAAACTTTTGTAGTCTTTTGTTATTACTTGATGTATAATAATATATCTAATCTAATACATACAAAGGAAAAATACTACTCATATTTTTTGGTACGTTAACTTAAAAATGTATTTTTAGCAATCAAATTAGCGAACTTGAACTATATAACTTATTACAATCTTACAATATTGCAACAGAATTATTACCCGGGTTGAACATGTACAAAGAAAATATTGCAGCTGCACCCACCAGGTCGTACAAAATCGTCAAAATGTGTCTAGTTTAAAATATCATTTTTGAAATGTTTTTGCAATGCCCTATAATTATCTATGTAGACGATAATTAAAACTCTTTCATGTGTAAAAACTGTTCAATTCACGTAAACATTCCTGAAATTGAAAGAGCAATGATATTCATAGACGCACACTAATAGCTCGAAGACCCTAATGGTTTTCTGATAGCATCGATTCCTAATCGTCCCCGCTCTGCTTCGTCATACTTGACGTAATTGCTATTCATACTATAGGGAATGTATGTTTGTTTGTTAGTTTAATAGTTGGTATAATTGCTATTAAAAAATACGCTTTGAGAATGTTATTCGTTTTTAGGGACGTCTCTCTTTGGAAGACTACTACTAGTTATCGTCAAAATCCATTTTGTTTTATGTATTAGTAGATATATTTTTTTATATAACACATGTGAGTGACGCTCCAACAGTTCACAGAAATCTAACGACACCGTACAAACTAAAAACCTTCAAATCCTCTTCATCTTCATCTTTTCCTACCTATAAATTCCTATCTATGGTTGTTTTTAAATAAATAACAATTAATGTTATAACAAAAGCTTTGCACGAGAAGATTGTGCAACATTTACGTTATTTAAAACCACAACCCAACCTTTGTCATTAGATTCTTGTATTACATAATGCTTAAACAATGGCAAGTTAACGCTGTGTCAACGTCCACGCATCGAACCGTGGCGGTTGTCAACTCTTAGCTTTGTAATGGGCCCTCTTCACAATGCAGCAGCATGGGCAGCGTTGGGCGAGTAGAGGCAATCACGATAATGTAGAGGGGCGAGGGCATGAATGTGAATCGACCGTCACTGTAGATTGCTTATTCGCAAGCGCCGTAATGGCGGCAAACATCGACGATTGTTTGCTGGGCCAACGTTGTCCATTGTGTAGAGGGCTCATATCTTGTTTATATCAATTATTGTATTCTATTGTATTTGACGTCAACATGTGGACAAACAGTTTATGTTCTAACAAGAAAGTTGATAGTTACGCTCGCGATCACGGTTTGTAAAGTATAATTTACGCTTTTTTGGAGCAATTTGGAAGTTCGGTTGTTTTATTTGGTTTATGAATTTGTATCCAAATTCATGTATAAATAATGCTTTCTCAACGTTTGAACCGAGTTAATAATTTAGATTTTTTTAAACAAAGCAAAGTATAATGTAGATTGTAGAGCATAATTTGCTAGAATAATAATATACAATATATCAATTAATGTACAAATTTTACATGATTTACGACATAAATATAAATACTTAAATCTGCTATTCACCAAGCGCTCCTAATACTGCTCTATGTTCTGGAGTATCTTCTAACCCTTATAACCCTTGTCACTGGCCGTTTTTGGTTCAAGAATATTAGTATAATCCTCTTCTAGCCAAACATAGGTTAGAGTTGTGGATTCAGCCATAATGATCAAAGAAACAGAGCGTGTGGGATTCAAAAGGATCTTTTGTAGCAGGCACTTAATCGCAAGGTCCATTCAGACCTCGCATAGTAAGTTTAATTTAATACTAAGATTTTCTCTACTACGGTATGAATACGTTGTTTAATCTAATCTTCGCTTATAAAGTCCTAGTCTCTACTGTAAGAATTTTAATGGGAAGAAAATGTTTTAGAGCTTCTTTAACATTATTCGTCGCACCTAGATATCGTTAAACAACCAACTAACAATGATAGAAAAGTAAATTGATATTTTCCAATTTTATATAGACCTTCCTTCTTAAGATACGACAAAATCTAAGATACTATTAGTAGAAACCTGCAGTAGTTAATTTTTACTTGAAAAACTCGTGAATGAATTTGTGAAGTTAGTAACTCAATATGATCCAATTTGAAAATAAAAACTCAAAAGTTAATCCCGTAAAGCGCAGTTCATTAAGCTTATTTTTGTTTTTTGAAACAAAAAATGGTAGATATTGTATTACTGTAATGTTAATAGCAGTTAATTCGATATCGGACCAGTGGGAGCATAAATTTAGGGCCGACCGCAATTTATCAAGCCCTTGAGATTTACTATGTGCGACAATATTTATAATTTATTTTTGGTAATCACCTCAAATACGAGGCTTGTTTATTAAAGTATTTATTTGCGCAAAATTCTCCTTGAATAAGATTTTCGTAATAACTTTAACATGTAAATTTCAGGACCCAAGGGTACCTAAATAAATATTAAATACAGTAGAGATTCTATAATTTTAATTTTTAATGATAGTTACTAAAAGTGTATAAAATAAGGATTTCTATGGTTGTGTTAAAAGTAAACTAGAGACCTAATTGATTAAGATTACAATTAAATCTAGCGAGGGTGGACTGCTGCGTAACACAGATAAGTCTTGCTTAGTTCAACTCTAGGCTGTAATCTCATTGTGATAAACGAAACTGTTTGTATACGAATTACATACCTACACAATATTTTATGACTAAACGATAAAAAAATAGATAAGTCTAATAAGTCCTTTGAACTCATTGCTTATACCAGAAATAAGCGTATTTTAGAATCTATTACTTAACTATAAAAACCAACTAGCATTTTGTAATATCATAAAAAAGAGTGAATAAAAACATCGATAAACATCACCAAAAACTCGAATCAAAATTAACATTGACAACCAAGAACGTGTACCGTGAGAAAAAAACAACAGGTGCACCAAAATATAAATATATGCTTACCAAAAGCTGAGCGTTGCCGTGCCTGTCGTCCACCCAAGCGACGACCAAATCCGCTCCTCTCATATTCCTCGCTGAATTAAAACCTAAGCCCACGTAACCACGTGTTTTCGCTTCCAATCTAAACGTTATACTCGAATCCGTGGTCACCCATCGTAATAAAACATCCCCGTTCTCGTCCAATCGCTCCGAATGCGACCATATCAAACTCGATTCGTACGATCTTGAATCAAACGATTCCCTCCGATGCCGCGTTCTATATTCGTTCACTATTCGACTCGTTTTTTCGTTCTTATTTTCCGTCTGTAGTAAGCCCAACGCTTGCGAGTTCTGTGTGGGATTCCTTGGTAATTCGTTCGGTTGGACGTTTTGCTTGTATCTCGGCAGTTTCGCATCACATAAAAGTGAAACGCTTAAAATAAAAAGAGCTTGTATGTTCATTTTGTTATTGTTTCTTATTCGAACATCACTTTCAGAGTACCTGCAAAAGAAAACAAACATTAGCGATTTCAGAACACGATTGTTGATAGTATTTATTGTTATTTTATATCATAATAAATTCTTAACAATACCTAGCGAAAGCGTAATAAAAATACATGTAAAATACGTATAAAATTCCTTGGTTATGAAATATTTATGACAAGAATTTCACGAAAGTTGAGAACTTTTAAGACGTTGTAAAGGCAATATTTATATGAAAAAATACGCAAATACAACGGATGAGCCTCGTAAAAAGTTATTTGCTTTATTCGAGGAATAAATTCAGCGAATTACCAGTAATTGTTATCTTGTTGACAAAAAGTTGCAATTATCGAAATTTAAGGCTTTCGGAGACAATTTATCGGATAAAGCTCGAAGAATTCCGGATTTATAATATTTTTTATGTGGTTTCGAGATGTCGTACAAGGAACGAGGGGTGAACAAAAAACGGATCGTAAAAATGTTGCACGGACCATCAAACTGGTACTGTTTCCTGTTTAGCGCATCCCAACAAGAAACTTAAAGACCTTCGCCTGTATAATATAATAATGTTATATAATCTCCACCTTTTTGTTCAACGCTATTTGTAGAACAATTGAGGTTACGTAATCTGAGAAGGATTATATTCGAGTTAAATTCTTTTAATTATTTCAAATGCGTGTAGCATAATTTTGTATTTTCTTACCTATCTAAAATATACAATGTATAAATAGATTAAATAGTGTCTGAATGAAGTAATAGTAAACAAATATAATTAGGGCCGATTTTTCAATGCCCAGATAAACAGCTAGGTAGACTTTATTCTTCAGTTAACAAAATATTCAATTTTTCAATAGACGAATAGGACATATCTATCGAATAACTACGTTATTTGAGGAATAAATCTATTTGCCGCTCCAACGGCCAGATAGCGCGCTATTCGACGAATAGGCGTTTGAGTTGACAACTGACGCGTCAAATTTGGGATATTTTCGTATGTAATAACATAGAGCGTAGAATTATTACAATAAAGCCTCTTTCTATATAATTATTATCAATTAAAATCATATTGAAATTGATGTTTTTGATAGTACTGATGACCATGCCATTGAAAATTTGCCGAACGCTGCCTATATGTCGTTTCCATCGTAAAATATATAAATTGAAACACAAATTTAACCAAAACTCTTCACTCGAATCAAAACAACAATCAACAATCATAGACCATAAGAGCAATACAAGACAAATTTAAAATGCACTCCTGACGTGAGTCATAATGACGGTTGTTGACAAATTGCAAGAGTTGACTCTATCCCGCTCTTACCTGACTAATTTAATATGTTTGTTTCGCCACTCCGAGAGCAGAGCTGCCAATATGGAAACATTTGGTCAGATAGTTATTCATCAAATAAATCACGATTGAAAAATAGGCGAGCCGTTATGAGTTAGATAAACAATTGAATAAATCTATTCGAGGGGTAGTTATTAGACTGTTTATCTCGGGATTGAAAAATCAGCCCTTAATGTTCTAAATGTTTTTTTCTGTATTTTGACGATTCAAAAGCGCTTCTAAACGAAGTCTAGTTCTTGAGTTTAAATTTATGCGAAAAATAAAGAAAAAACATATTTTCGTTTAAAGGCGAGGCTCTATCGCTATAATTTTACAAATGAGAATGATAATCAAGTAACAAAAAACCGTAAAAGGTTATTCTTTAGAGGTAAATTAAATCAAGAAAAAGACTAAATTCATTACTAATTGGCAAAAAGCAGCCCGCTAAAACCTTAACCGTGACCGGCTGTCAAGGTAAAAAACAATAATTTAAAATGCAAAGTTTTTAATTTATTCCTAATCGTAACAGTTATGTTTGTTCGCAGCGGATGTGAGATTGTTGCAACTTTATGATAGATATCATTAAGAAAAATTATAATAAATTTGCAAAATTGAAGATAATTTTAATGTGATAATAGACTTAAGGAAAATAATTATCACGTGACATTTAAAAATTTAATCTCGCAAAAATAAATGAAACTAAGAATATAATTTTTGTATAATATGTATTAATGTTTAACAAATTGTTTTTTTTTTTGTTATTGTCCGCTTATAAATGCAAATTTGTTTGTTTTAACGTTATCAATTTGCATTTAAAATATTCAAAACACACATCTACACAATTTCTTAATTAAAACTAAATACCTATTTGCGACGACACGATATTAATGCACGATAATTAATTATCAAGACAGCCTGACGATTCACAAAAGAGCAAAACCACGCAAAACGTTGGAATTCTACAAATTACTTTAATGCTAAACAAAATTGCCGCTAATGTGAGTAATATATTAAAGATCTCTCTCTCTAATTATTAAAGATATTATACAAATGTATGTAAATATACCTTAAAATGTTGTAATAAAGAGACCAATAAATCTTGTTAAATTAAAATGCATCTTACAAGCCCACATATTTTATTAAATAGCTATACGTCGTATGTCAACGAAGAGTATTCTTCATATTCTTAAAATGTTCCTAATAATATGTCCAATATAATGAATATAATATTTAAATCTTTTACTACATCTAGTTCTATCTGTAACAGCACCCCGTTGTTTGAATAAAAGTGTATCAAAATCTAATTGACTAAATTAACAGACAAACAAAACCGTATAGTTAGTAAAAGTAATAAATTTAAAAAGGATACAATTCTGGTTGTCCCTATTAAATATTCAAGGCACAGAAAAGATATGAGAATAAGCGAATATGATACAGAACACAACCTTCGAACCATCTGCGAACGAACACCTTTTGAGATTTACGAGCGTATCACGGAAACATTCGATTCAATATTTATTTATTGCTAATTTAATATCTATAAGTATATATCGTTTAATAGCGAAACATTTGTAAATATTTTTTTCATATTTTCTAAACATTCATTAAGAAAAATGGCATGATAATGATGATATTTTGGATATATGTAGCTACATACGGAATGATAGTATCTATAGAATAAAAAATCGAGATCATATTGTTATATGATGTGCTCAGGGAAACATGAAAATGTGAATCGGTATTATTAATTATATACAACCATTATACTTGTATATGTATATTATTAAGAGATATAAAATTTAACAATCGCTTATTAAAAACATTGTTTCTCAGTTCTATTAAAGTTCCGTTAATTACACACGACTCGCAAAGTTGGTCGGAGTGCAAAACGATGCAACTGTCACGAACTAAACGAGCTTTTTTAACTTAAATTATAATAGAGTAAATATAGTTTTATTAAAATAAAACATACAGTAACAATTTTAATTAATCTGTGCTAAATTAGTTATGTAATAATTTATAAACTATACAAACATGTGTCCATACAACTTCAACTACATATGTGTATTTCTTATTATAGGTACTCATTTATGTTACGATAATCTAGAGACGAAATTCTTCATAAAAGTTCCAGAAAATACATGAGACATCCAAAAACATCTTACTTTAGTACGCGCTTAATTAATCGTTAACTTTATAGAAGGAGAAGTAAAGAAGCATGCGGGCCATATATTAAACGTCGCTCTTTAACACGCAATATCAAAGGAGCAGGTGTCTTTTTGACCTTCACTTTAAACTAATGAATGTTTAAAATACTGATTGGTTAATGTGTGAATCCACAATTGGCAAATAGAGCCAAGACGTTCATACTATGAATTATTAGATTATGATTCTTCACGCTCGTAGTTGTCACTCTGCTGTGGTTAATAACCTCAACCAAGGGAATGCAGCTAACAATTTTCGTCACAAATACGTTGACTTCGAGTTTTTCTGACCGACAAAAAGTAACTAACGGCTCGATTCCCAATAGAATATCGCTAACCACTTTTTGTCTGATTACTTTTTATCACATTTTCTGGGACAAAAACGATTGCAATGGAACAAGATAACAGGTGATTATCCACTTATTGGACGGAAGTCGAAACCGCCGTACGCCTGTGCCCAAAAGAATATTTTTAATAAAAAAATCATAAAAGTAAGTGAAGCGTCACAAATTACTCTCGCGTTTCCCGGAGAGCACCTAGACGTGCATCCGTTCTGGATTATTATAGCTTATTGAGTTTTTATAATCAATATCGGTTCCTGGTTACGTCTTTTTATACAGCAGGAAGGCAAACGAGCAGAGTTAATGTTAAGCGATGAACATCCCATGAGCATCCGCAATTGATATCGCTAATCGATCTCGTTTATGACAAATCCAATAATTTACTATTTTGTGACGAAGAAGTCGCATCTATTCAAAGTTAAGCGACTGAGACAGCTTCGTTTAACATCTTCAAATGGAATTCAATTCAGAGATTTATATCCTGCAATACTTATCTAACTAAACCAACTAATCATTTTCTTAAATACAATATCAAATGAATATCAACTAATAATAAGACATTTCATATAGTCTATTTTGATATATCGAAATATTCGGTTCCGTGCAATTCGAATCAGGTTATTAATATTGCATGTATGGAACACGAATAACCAAACCTGGAATTTCAATTATACTTATTCATATCGATATTTCATATCGTTATCACACCACTAACGGTTTCAATGTGTCGATATCATTTACGCTTGATGGAACTTTACTAATCAGCGTGGATAATCTGTTTTGAATTTAACAGAAATTATAACTAATTACAATATTTTACACGTAATTATTCAGGTGGGAAAATTCATGTTTGCTTTAGTGATTAGCAATTTATGATTAATATTGGGATACATATTTAAATAACTATGAAACAGATTGGACAATGAATACTTGATACTATTTTTGGTAGAATTTTATACATACGACATGAATTTTATACTTATAGTCAACTTAACCCTCGAAATCTCTGCTTCGAAAAAGATTAGTTCGTAGCAAAATAATAAATAACAGTAAAGCAATTTACATAAATATCTACTATCTAGTTACCAGATAAATGGAAGATTTTATTAAATATTTGTCTCAAAGCACTGTATTCGAATGGATAAATTTGATTTCGTACAATATATACGAACTCCGCGATGCTGAACTTTTGAAAGTCATTGTTATATGCAAATTGTGTGCATGCAGCTTGAATTTACAAAATAAACACGATTTCATATACGATACGAGTATAAAATATTGTTGTATGGGTGGTATGGACGAAAACGTTTGCGAGAAAGTAATTTACTAGATGAAGAGAGGTCAACGTCTTGACATGGAATATAGAGAAAAACTGTAAGCAAAATAATAGTAAAATCTACTCGAAGAATACTCAGCCTTACAAAATTGGATAAAATATAATATAATTTGTACACAATGATAGTTTTTTTGAATGACAAAGTTCACGATCTTCATACTTTCATCGTGTATTTGATGACCTATATCTAAATAATCATACGATTTATTTAAGTTCAATGAAATCTTTTGCATGTGCCTTTATACGAACAGTCTCAATCATAACAGATAACATATTATTAACGATTTCATTCGCACGACGATATCGAATTATTATATTCGCAATTTCAGCATGTTAAAACCATAACTCAAATAAGTTCGTATCCATTACTGCGTGTATACGGAAATTAACTTGTATGTTATATTCAAACGACGCAATGTACATGTAACATTACTATAGTTTCAGAGTGGTATGAATTGGTACACAAACTGTAGGTACACACGTTACGTCTTGGAGTAATTTATAAGCTAATGGTTTTCATTTGCATGAGGATATGTCGCTCTTAAAAGGTAAACGTGTTAATAAGTTAAGTCGAACGAACCTATTTTTAAACATAGACGTTGGAAGCAGATAAATAAACATTTCGGTAACATCTGACTAAGAAAATCACATCCAAAACCGAACAAAATATGAAACATTATAATATGTAATTTAAAGAAGACGATTTTTTTAAATGTATTATTATCAAAATAACAATGCACCTACATTGAAAAATAACAAAAATTCAGTTAGCATACGCTCAATGACAAGTTTTAATTTATAATTAAGTATTTTGTTTAATAATATCTCTATAATCCAACCATGTTTATCTTATTTGCTTTATTTACAAATAAAGCAATTTCTGTATAACACGCAGGTACTTATATATCTTTAAAGAGATATATTATAGTAGGTACATTAATTAAGATGCTCCCATTTCCGATATACCTGACTACCATTACAATACATTACCGTAATAGATGCATTAAATAACACACGATTGGGCAAATACAATTAAACTATACATTCTGTACGAATTAGCAATGTTAATTTATACTGGGGCAAAACAAAATAAGCTATCCAGTTCCATACTAATATAATATATACGAAAACTGTCTGTTACACTTTTAATTTGATGTAATTTGAGATAAAATATTTTAAGACCAAGAGTATGTACACAGCATTTTTTTTTTAAATCAGCCAGTGTTATATTATATGTAACATTATTTTAATTGATAGATAGATATAATAACTAGTATAGTGGTTAATTGTAAATGGTTAATTAAAATGTGTATTTCATTTGAAGTATGGAATTCAAGCGTAAAAGCCACAATGTATATAAATTATTATCAAACCACATACATTGTTGATTGTAATCACTTTTTGAGCTAATATACAAGACAAGACAAAAACAATAAGTATACCTACCTATATTATTATAAACGAAAATATTAATATTCATGTTTATTTATTACGTACATATACAATTATATTATGTACATAGGAAAAACTTCGTCTCATTAAGTTATATTAACATACTTGAGTGGTACTTAGCCATTGCTTTAACAGGATATGAATTTTTGAGCGGATGCTACTTCACAAATATGGGAAGTCACAGTTTTCTCATAAAAATCTGATTAAAAAGTAAATGTCATTGTCATTTTCTGTACCTACATGATTATCATCCAAATTTATTTTACGTATCATAAAAGTCAGTAAAATTTCCATCTTCATACAAAATAAACCAATGAAAAAGTAGCAATAGAGCTTATAAAACAAAATTACTTCAATCTAGTACAATAAAATATTAAATTAAATCAAAGATTTAAAAACACAAACGTGCCAACACTTTTTCTTTGGGTTGATGATTAATCATCATAATAAACCTAAGTATTAAACGGTAATTACATAAAATAATATTTTGTATACATGATGTTAGGTTACATATTAATATGCGTTAGGTATATTATTTAATATTTTATTTAAAAAAAGTTAAGGAGGGTATGAAAAGCGTCTTTGTTACATTTACACGTTTCATTTTCGTGTATTTGAGTACGTTCAAATACTCAACTACAATTTATTATCATAAAATCCTTTTCGTCCTACGAACTAGCCTCATAACAGAGTTACGAAGATATTCCTTTCATAGAGGGAACAAACAAATAACTGTTATCGAAGATCGAATAACTCAAACAGAAACTTATCCAACAAACACAGAGGAACAGCGGCGCTTTGTTT
>CAJQZM010036235.1:7233-17461 GCA_907164665.1 Colias nastes
TTTGGCAGTGCTTTTATTTGCAGTTCAAAGTCATACATGCTCTCGTGTTGCGAGAGATTCATACACGTTATGGCCGCGAAAATATCGGATTTCTGTGGGTTATCGGCGAGCCGATCATGTTCTGTGCGGGTGTGGCGATTCTCTGGACTGCTATCAGACCCGCCCGTGAGCATGGACTTGCGATGACTGCGATCGTTGTCACGGGATACGTGCCCCTAACCATGTGGCGACACTGTCTCGGTCGAGCCGTGAAGGCCTATGAGGCCAACGGGAGCCTACTGTTCCACAGGCAGGTAACGCCATTCGATATCATAACCGCACGGTCCTTTCTCGAAATTATCGGGACCATCATGGCCGGCGTGGTGGTGACGATCGGGGCTATTCTGTTTGGTTTCATGAAGCCCCCACAGGATTTCGGTCTGTTATTCCTTGGATTGTTTTTCCAAAGCCTGTTCTGTTTCGCAACGGCGCTCCTTGCGGCCTCGTTGAGCGAGCTCTCTGATTTCGTTGAGAAGGTCGTCGGAATATTCAGCTATCTGGCTCTTCCAGTTACTGGCGCCTTCATAATGGTCAGCTGGGTCCCTATAAAGTATCAATGGATACTCCTGTGTTCTCCAATGGTGCACAACGTAGAGATGATACGAGGCGGACAGTTTGGCATGGGCGCAAATGTTCACTACGACGTATTTTTCGACTCCTGGATAACCGGCCTCCTGCTGCTTATCGGTATTATCCTGACAGCAAACGTGCGCAAGCACCTTGAGATCGTCTAGGTCGAGGCAAGCATGATATGTTGAAATGCATCAACGTGACGAAGGATTTCCATACTACCGGAGGTATTCGAAGAGTTCTCAATGGCGTCAATCTCACTGTTGAACGTGGGGAAAAGCTCGGGATTCTTGGTCATAACGGTGCTGGAAAGTCGACCCTGTTGCGCCTGATAGGGGGTGTCGACTACCTGACAGCCGGCCGTATCGAGCGCGATATGTCCGTCTCGTGGCCATTGGCGTTCACTGGAGCATTCCAAGGTAGCCTCAGTGGGCTGGACAATCTGCGATTTATCTGCCGCATCTATGAGAAGGATTATCCGCAGACAAGAGAGTTTGTGGATGAATTCGCCGCGCTCGGAAAGCAGCTGCTTGAGCCGGTTAAAACCTATTCGTCCGGTATGAGAGCACGTCTCGCGTTTGCGCTTTCCCTTGCGATCGAGTTTGAATGCTATCTGATCGACGAGGTTATCATGGTCGGCGATGCCCGGTTCGCCGAAAAGTGTCACCGGGAACTTTTCGAGAAACGCGAAGATCGAAGTCTGATAATCGTGTCGCACAATATGGAGTTCGTAAGAGACTCCTGCACCCGATGTGTTCTATTGCGCGACGGCAAGGCTCATGATTGCGATAGTGTACAGGACGGGATCGAATCCTATCATAGATACTGATCCTTATGAGCGAAAGTGTGGAGCGGGCAGTTTCGTTTGTATATGGTATTGAAAAGTCCAATTGCGGGTCCTATAGGAATAGTACTGTCTAGAATTCTTGTTTATTCCTTCAACAGCGGCGGGTTACTTATTTTAAATGTCTGAATATCATAAAATTACAAAACTTCATCAGATCATGATAGTGGATGATGGTGAGATACCAGACGAAATCCCGTCAGAACTGGCACGCAATATCGATGCCGCGCGTTCCGTTTATCCAGATGCTGAGCACAGATTATGGAGCGGCAACCAACTTCGTAATCTCATAGCGGAGAATTTCGACGCTCGAGTGCTGGTGGCATACGACACGCTGAAACCGTATTCCTATAAAGCCGATCTCGGACGCTTTGCGCTGTTATATCTTTTTGGCGGCTTGTACGTCGATTTGGGTGTGCATCTGACGAAGCCCTGGCAGATCCCGACCGAGAAAGGAGTTGCAGCATTCCGAGATGTGTCCTTCTCATCTCCGGCTTGGTCGGCTTTGCAAACCGGCGTCCTCTGGGCTCTCCCGGAGCGTCCTGAGTTCGCCGCTGCTATCGAGCGCATTGTCTATAATTGCGATAAAAAATATTACGGATCGAATCCTCTTTATCCAACCGGGCCTGTACCTCTGGGGCGTGCTTTCCTTGCTGTGATGACGCAGAGATGGCTGGCCCCCGATGCTGACGATCAGTTCGTTGGCGAGTGTCGATGTGCGACTCCAGACTCAGACATGCTCAATGTGACCTATGTTTCACGCGAAGGGACTGTCATCGGATTCAGATCTAAAAGGCTTCCTGGAGATCTCGTACATCTGGGCCTGAATGGCTCGAACAACTATAATGTCATGTGGAATAACCGCTCGATCTACGGCGAGGAGACCCGCTTATGGAGCGCAGACGATATGTCCATCAAGATCAGCAACGGCGCGATCCTGTCTGACAAAGGGATCGTTCTGAGCAGCGATCATGGGCACCCCCAGATTTTTGGGCCACATGCGCCGTTGCAGGCCGGTCATCATGTCGTCTCGGTCAAATTCACGCAGGGCAGTGAGTTCGATCGCGTTCGTGTCGATCTGACGGCACGAGGTCAAAAAGCTGTTCTGAAGACAGTTATCGTCCAATCGTCTCAGTTATCGTCAGAGGGCGCTTTTTCGTTTCCTGTAGATCTCGACGAAAATCAGGAAAATATCGAGTTCATCGTTCATAATCTCGGTAAATTCGCCGGAGCAATCGTCTCATTCTCGATAAGGGAAATCAGAACCACTACGTGGGATTCCCAAAATACGGCTATCCAGGTCATCGGGGGTGTTCGTACGAACGCTGGCATACGTATAAGACGTTGGAGAAAGGGACGTGTTACCTACGGTCCTTATGTAAATCTGAATGCTGGCTCTTACCAACTGAAGATCTATTTCTCAGCCGATACATGGTTCAACAAGGTGATTATCGATTTTGCGGCAGGATCTGACCACGTTGCTTTTGCGCGCGTTGCCAAGAAATTTGGGGACATGCAACAGCCGAACATGTTGGTTGTGCCATTCAGTATTGCAGAAGATAAAGAAATGGTTGAATTCCGCCTTGAGACTAGTCGTTTTTTCTTCGGAACACTACTTGAGTATCAATTGATCGCACTTTGATTGGCTTACGCGCTGCAGGCAGGAATAAGATATGTCTAACGAATTTCAGAAAATTGATTGGCTCCATCAGGTATTTATTGTGGACGATTTCAAAACGCCGCAAAAACTGCCGGGTATGTTGGAAAATCATGCTCAGATCGCCCGTGATTTTTATCCCGATGCTAAATACAAGCTTTGGGGTGGGGACGATCTCCGGGAGTTCATAGGTAAAGAGCTTGATCGTGATGTCTTGTGGGCATTCGATCAGCTAAAGCCGTATTCCTATAAGTGTGATCTGGCGCGCTACTGTCTGATGTACGTACACGGCGGTATATATTTCGACCTGGCGATCAAAATGCTCACGCCCTGGAATGTTCCTAAAAGTCATGGTGTGGCGGCTTTTCGGGAAATGTACGATGGGATGGAGTGCTGGGCGCTAACCCAGACAAGTATTCTCTGGTCTCTGCCAAAGCGCAGAGAATGGGAATTGGTTATCAATGCAATCGTACAAAACTGCCGTGACGAATTTTACGGCACCCATGACCATTACCCGACCGCTGGTCCTTTGCTAGGCAAGAGCTTTGCTGCTGCGATGCTGGAGCGGGAGAATACTCCACAGGTTGACGATCAGTTTTTGGGAGAAGTGCGCTATCTGACACCGGAGCGACAGCAGCAGAATGTCGTATACGTTTCTCCGGAGAGAACGCTTGTCGCTATGCGCAACAAGCTCAATGCTGGTGATCTAAGTGAGCTAGGTGTCACTGGGGCTAACAATTACTGCAAAATCTGGAAGGCGAAAAAAGTATATAGTGAGAAGGAGCATGTATGGACTCCTTTGGATAAGAGTGTGGTCATAGATGAGGTCGGCACTCTCGAAGATGGATGCATCCTTGTTCGTGCAGGTCAGAGCGGGCGTGTTACTTATGGACCCTACGTAGATCTCCCGCCCGGGAATTATAAACTCACACTGAATTTCACTGAAGATACTAAGTATAAGAAGGTATTTTTCGACATTTCTCGCGGTGGTGGGCGGCCTCCCGTTGGAGAATACGAACGCGCCTATGACACTGTCGTCGAGCGTGACCATGAAAGCGTCTTTTTCAGCCTTCCGGAAGAAGCGCTATCTCTGGAGTTCAGATTGAGTGTTTTTGGTGACTTTGAAGGGGCGCTAAGAAGCTTTGTTGTTGAGGATGTACAACAATATGAATGGCTCCCGGAAAATCCCTGCATTGTCGTTGATCAGGTCGGCAAGTTGCTGTCGACAGGGATTGTCGTCAAAAAAGGCGAAGCTGGTCGGGTGTTCTATGGACCGTTTGTAGATTTGCTCAAGGGGGATTACATCCTTTCTTTGGAGTATGATGCCGAGACATCCTTCAAAAAATTGCAAGTTGATATTTCATCCGATTGGGCCAAGAATAACGAGGGCCTTTTCAGTATTGAGGACAGTTTGTCCACGATACATGAAAAGAGCGAGTTCAGGTTCAGCCTGCCTGCAGATCGAAAGGCCGTCGAGTTCAGATTGACTGTCTTTGGTGATTTTTCGGGTTGTATCAAAAAGATCTCGCTCAAAGCCGATACTGGTGAAAAAATAGTTGGAGAGATCGTCGAGAAAGTGCCCGTATCTCAGCATCGCCATATCATTGAAGAACAAGAACATAGGAATGATAACAGAAGCTGGACAGATAAACTTATCTCTACGGTTGGGGTGCGGATGAATGGGCTGTTTGGGCGAAACCGTTCGCGATAACCGAGATTGCTCTAACCTGTAATTTGCACGGCTCTTATCGAGCGATGGTTGGTTCGTGCGTCTCAGGCAAATCAGTACCGTAACTCTGCTTGATTTATTGAAGGGGTCATTATCCTGAGAATGAGATAATGACCCCTTCATGTCGTTATGGGTAGAATAGATAGTCTCGAAAGCTGTTAATCCTCTTGGGCTCCTAGCAGGCGGTTTATTGGCGGCTTCGCAGCCTGATGCGCGGGTTTCCGTTTTGCACGGTCTATGACGCCTGCGGACAATTCGGATGGATCCGCTGGTGACATCTCGTGCGGGATTACGAGCAGCGCGTCGATGTTTCCGAAGCCATAATACACATTGCTACGGGCAGTCTCATACTGCGCAGAAACGCCCATCCGTGAATGTCCGGAAGGACTTTCAATAGGAGAGGAACTTTAGTTATGGAGTTTGATACTATTATGTACAACTCCATCCGTAGTGACCACCAGCAAATGATCGCCAACCCATTCGGCCAGAAATATCTGTTCCAGATCGTCAAGGCCTAACCGGAGCAGTTCGGTTTTCAGCCATGCCTCGCTTCGTTCGAGCGTCTTGAGTTCCTCCTCGAGTACTTCACCGCGGAGAACCAGAAAACGCGACGGCTTTTTGGCCTCTTCCTTCATGATGACGCTGACATGGCCTGTGGTTTCAATCTGGGCAAAATCGATATCGTCGAAGCTGAAAATGTTCTGCATGCGCAAGGCCGTGGCGATATCTTTCATATCAATACGGCTGGCGTTCTCCTTGAAATTCTCGATCAGGAAACGTCCATTACGGATAATGGTAATGGGCTCGCCAATCGTGCGTTTGCGCAGGCCGGGAATTTTGCGTGAGAGCGCATTGAACAGTGCCATCAGGGCGATGCACAGAACCAACAAGGCGATGTAATGCAGAATGGGAAGCTTGTCGTTATAGAGAATACCTCCCACGACACCGCCCAGAATAAAATTCCCGACGAGATCGACCGAGGTCATCATGGCAATCTGGTTGCGACCTGTGACATTCAGATAGGAAATGATCAGGGTAAAGCCGATAACGAGCTTTAGAATAACCCAGAGATAAAGGGTGATCACGCGACTCATGTCCTTTTTATTGATGTCACGACGGCTCTAACCATTTCGGGCACAGCAGGTTTCTTCAAATGGGTTACATTAAAAAATTTGGCATTGATGGAAGCTCCGCGCGTCCTGGTTCCCTGAACAAGGTGCTGATTTCAAAAAACAACCCGACGTAATGTTTCCTATCTTGGAAAGCAGCATGGGAAATCTCTGAAACTCTGGTGGTTGTTCTCGTTTTGTTCGTATGATACGGGCGGAATTGAAGGAGGACCATCATGGATGACAGATCGGATATGGCGATGCTGCGCAAAAGCGTTGCGCGTATTGAACAACGTTATCGAGGGTCCTTCGAAGCGCTTTATCTGCAGACTGGTCTGTCTCTGGTCGATAATGCCCTCAAAGGAGGGCTGCGTCGCGGCGTGCTCCACGAATTTCTGGGAAACGGACATGATCGTGTTCTTTGTGCCCGCCCAACGCAGTTTATTGCGCATGTGCTCTCTCATGCAGCCGGGCCGGTTATCTGGGTTACGTCACCGGGCGAGGCGCCGATCCTGAATGGCCTGCGTCAGGCGGGTCTTTCAGCAGAGCGCCTGCTCTGCATTGAGGTCGATCCGGCACGCATGGCTGCAACGGTGGAAGATGTCTTGCGCAGTCAGGGCGTACTCGCCGTCATTGCAGATATGTCCATGCCACTTTCCCTGACGGCTTCGCGTCGGCTGGCTCTGGCGGGAGAGGCCTTCGGTGTGACCGGCTTTCTGCTTCATCGTCATGAACAGATTGTGCCGCCCAGCGCCTGCTGGACCCGGTGGCGTATCGCCGCAGCGCCTTCTGCGCCGGTCAGACTGGGATGCCGCGCTCTTCTGCCTTTCCCCGAAGGTCTTTCACTTGCTTTGCTGCGGCATCGTGGCGGCGATACCCTGCATTGGAGGGTCGGAACGGATCATGTCACGCCGTCTTCTTTCCCTCTGGCTGCCGTACTGGCACACAACGCTCTGGCACAAGGCGCATCCGCATCGCGACCCAACCCTGCCTCTGGTGTTGTATGGGCGTGAAGGCCAGCAGCGGAAAGTTCTGGCGGCCAACGAAGCAGCTCTGTACTGCGGTGTTCAGAAAGGCCAGATGCTGGCTATGGCACGTAGCCTCGTGCCGGATCTGGTATCAAAGCCCCTGTGTCCGGCACGCGCTTCAGAGGCCTTGCTCGAGCTGGCTGAATGGTGTCGTCGCTTTTCCCCTCTCGTATCGATCGATCCTCCAGACGGATTATGGATCGACACCACAGGTTGTGCACATCTGTTCGGTGGGGAAAGCACCATGCTGTCTGCCATAGATACGGCATTGGCAGAGCAGGGCCATACCGTGCGGGTCGCTCTGGCCGATACGGCTGGGGCGGCTCATGCCCTGGCCCGTTATGGCCGGGTTTCCCTTCTGGCAGTTCCGTCTGGAGGGATCGAACAGGCACTGGATCCGCTCCCTGTTGAGGTACTGCGTCTGGGGCAGGAAGAATGCGATCTTTTGCATAGGCTCGGTATTGTCCGTGTAGCCGATTTGCGTCGTGTTCCACGGTCGACTCTGACGCGTCGCTTCGGTGTGGTGCCTGCACGTCAGCTCGACTACGCGCTGGGCAGGCAAAAAGAACCGCTTCGTTTCGAACCGTCTTTCGTTGCATTGCGGTCAGTACGTCATCTGGTTGAACCGATTGGCACAGCAGAAAGTATTGTGCATGTCATTCAGGTTCTTGTGCAGGAAATTGCCTTTTTACTGCAGGAAAAAGGAATGGGTGCCCGTCGGGTCGATCTGATTTGCCATCGTGTCGATCACATCACCCAGGCGGTTCGCGTTGGCACTTCCGAACCGGTCAATAATCCCGCGCACCTGCATCGTCTGCTGTGCGAGCAGGTCGAAACGATCGATCCGGGGTTTGGTATAGAGTGCATGATTCTGCAGGTAGAGCAGACCGAGCGCTTCTGCTCTGCCGTGACGGAAAGCGATCTTGCAGAGACAAGACCGCAAGAAAATACAGCCATTCTCGGCTTGCTGGCGGAGCGTCTGCATAACCGGCCCGGTCTGCATGCTGTCTATTATCCGGGCACCACCGATATGCCTTTCCCTGAAGCTGCACAGCAGCGTCTGGTCGTATCCACCAAAGCGGGGGTGCTGCCGGACTGGCCGCGCCCCACCCGGCTTTTTGCACCGCCCCGTGCCATCGCACCGCCGCGTCTGGCGCAGGATGAAACGCCGTGCAGTTTTGTCTGGCAGGGGCAGACGCTGAACATTCATGGCGCAGAAGGGCCGGAGCGTCTGCACGGTGCCTGGTGGCAGCATCCCTCACAGGCAGGCGCCATACGCGATTACTGGATTGTGGAGACTGAAGAAGGCGATCGCTTCTGGCTGTTCCGTCGGGGGGACGGCCATCATGTCTGGTCGGGCGATGGTGCCTGGTTCGTGCATGGGCTGTTCTGATGACGCAGGATTTCCTTTCCCGCGCGACCATGCGTCCTGCCGAGCCTGGTGAAATTGCCGAGGCCCTGACCCATGCGCTGCGTTTTGACGGACGTCGTCGTGTGCATGATGCCGATGAGCTGATGGCAACCCTTGTGGCAGAACGACTGGTTGCCCATCTGGCGCGCTGCGGTTTCGTGCTCATGAAGCGTGCCGATGCCATGCCTCATGATACGAGCGGCCATCATCACCCTCATGATCCGGTGAAAGGGGAGGGGTCATGACGACCCCGCTGCATGTCACATCCTATTATTCGTTTCTGCGTGGTGTAAGCGCACCGCACGATCTGTTTTCCGTCGCCCACAGACAGGGGCACAGGGCCCTCGCCCTGACCGATCGTCATTCGGTAGCAGGTATGGTGCGTGCTCATGATGCCGCGCGTCAAAGCGGGATACGGCTTTTGCCCGGTTGTCGGCTGGATCTGCTCGATGGAGCGACACTTCTGGCTTATCCGGTCGACCGGCCAGGATGGGGCTCATTATGCCGCTTGCTGACACTGGGGCATCGTCGGGGTGCGCGTGAGGTTTTTTCGCTCGACTGGGGCGATCTGCTTCAGGGGGCACAGGGACTCGTTCTCATTCTGCTGCCGGGATTGCCTGATGAGCAGGCGCAACAGCAGCTTCAGTATCTGGCCCGCACGGGCACCTCAACCGGACAGCCTGTTTATTGCGGGCTCTCGCATCGCAGTGCACCGGGCGATCTGTTGCGACTTCAGGCGCTCGAGGCTCTGGCTGCGTCCTGCAACGTGCCGAGTGTTGTGACGGGCGATGTGCTCTATCATGAAGCGCGCTGTCATGTGCTGCAGGATGTGGTGACCGCTATTCGCGAAAACTGCACACTGGATATGCTGGGCGACAGGCGCGAAATCCATGGCGATCGTGCACTCAAATCGCCAGACTCTCTGATCCGGCTTTATGAAGCCTTTCCGGAGGCGCTCGCCCGTATCGCCGAGATCGAGGCACATTGTCGCTTCTCGATGGACGATCTCTGCTACCAGTATCCTCAGGAGACGGATCGGGCTGGCGAAACCCCACAGCAGACGCTTGCCCGGCTGGTGCACGAGGCTCTGCCGCGTCGCTATCCTGCGGGGGCGAACGAGGCCGTCAGAAAACAGATCGCTCACGAATTGGAGTTGATCGGTTCTCTCGATTACGCCCCCTATTTCCTGACCGTGCATAGTATCGTCCGTCAGGCACGTACGCTCGATATCGTCTGTCAGGGGCGTGGATCCGCCGCCAATTCGGCCATCTGTTACGTACTGGGCATTACGGCCATCGATCCTGTGCGCTCCGGTCTTTTGTTCGAGCGGTTCATTTCTGCAGAGCGTCGTGAACCGCCCGATATCGATGTCGATTTCGAGAGCGACCGTCGTGAGGAAATCATCCAGTGGATCTATCGCCGTTATGGCCGCAGCCATTCGGCGCTATGTGCCACCCTCATGCGCTATCGCCCCAAGGGAGCCTTGCGCGAAACCGGCAAGGTGCTTGGACTGAACGAGGATCTGCTCGGGGTCCTGTCCAAATATCTCGCCTCTTCTCTGGGCGATCCGGTGCAGCTCAAGGCGCGTGCGGCAGAGCTCAATCTCAATCTCGCAGACCGGCGTCTGGCTCTCACCTTGCGCATGGCTTCCGAACTGGTGGGGATACCGCGTCAGCTCGGCACGCATCCGGGTGGATTCGTGCTGACACGCGACAGGCTGGACGAACTCGTGCCCATCCAGCCCGCTGCGATGGAAGATCGTCAGATCATCGTCTGGGACAAGGACGATATCGATATCCTCAAATTCATGAAGGTCGATGTGCTGGGGCTTGGTATGCTGG